>CABFPE010000424.1:584983-610001 GCA_900660155.1 Hofstenia miamia
CTCAAAAGCATTCGATTCTATTAATCATGATATATTAATAAGAAAATTAAAAAATATTGGTTTTTCTCTTAACAGTGCTCACCTTCAGCGAGTTAATTACAATGATACTTTTTCAAATTGGTTGTCTGTCAATAATGGTGTACCTCAAGGAACCATACTAGGTCCCCTGCCTTTTAATATTTATGTGAATGACATGAAGGAAATTACTGACTGCGAAATAACAATACGCCAATGATACATCCATTTAGTGTGGAAATAAATCCTTAGATAAAGCTGTAAAAGTTATTGAATTGAATTGTATAAACTTGAGCAACTATTTTAGCATGCATAGATTGCGTATTAATACGAAAAAAACTGAATTTTGCATAATGCAACATTTTAGAACAACGGACATCTCTGACTATTCAATTAATTTCAATAATTCATCTGTTCTACCTGTTAATAAGTTTAAATATCTAGGAGTAATAATAGATTCAAATCTTAATTTCACGTCGCAAATAAATACTATTATTATAAAATGGCAATAGGCATTAGAAAGATATCTCATGTTTCCCAACAGTTGCCCCCAATTGCAGTAATTCAAATGTTTCATGCATTCATTATGAGTAATTTAAATTGTGCTATTATCTTATATCTTAATGTACACAGCCTAATGATAAAAAAGCTTCGAGTTCAATTAAAATGGGCATTAAATGTTTGTAATAAAAACTTTTCAAAACAAAAGAATATATTTCCAAATCTATTCTTTTTCCCCAAGAGATAATTATTTACAATGTTATTATTTATTTCTTTAAATTCGTAAACAAAATTTCACCCCACCACGAGATATCATTCTCATTTTCCACAGACTGTCTGAAGCAGAATAAATGATTAAACTACTATTCACCTGTTAAATTTAATAAAAATATCTTGAGTCAATCCTTTATTAATACTGCAATTTATAACTGGAATATATTGCAAAAAGAAATGAAAATAATAGACAACCTTAAAAATTCAAAAAAATTAAAATTATTTCTCAAACAAAAGTTTATATCAGGCAGATCATGGATAGGATTTAAATTTTATAACAACGATTATACAATAAATCGAAATTAGTAAGCTATCCATAGTCAGTGTATTTTTTAGTCAGTTTTTATATTTATTTTATTAATGATATTATTCATTTTTTTAAATCATAGTAATAATGACGCTATTCATTTGGAATATCAGCAAAATATTGTAAAAAATTCAAATGAATATAGATTATCTTATCTTATCTTACACAATACAAAGGAAAATATATCTATCTTTTTGTATTGGCAAAAAAATTAAACACATGGAATTTTATATGGATAGGAAACATTGGTGAAAACGAATTAATTACAATGATTGCAGATGTTAATCATTAGAATGTGTGGAATTTTGTTCAATGAAATAACAGTGTATTTCAAAAACGAAAATGTAACCCCTTGTATATAATGTTTAGATTTCCCAAAAACCAAATTAAATTACGATTGTAGATATTATAAATTAGAAATGTATGGAATTTTTTACAAATGAAAAATAGCAGTGCATTTGAAAAACAGATTTGTCAAAAATAGCTACATTAATTAAAAATGTAATGAAGCCGAAACAAAAAAGCGTACAATGATGTAAATAAAATTAAGGATTTAACATTTACCTAGGATATCTACATTAAAAGAATCAGGAAAGAGGAAAATGTGTCAAAAATATTCGAGCGTCTAGGTTATTTAAATTTGTTCTTGACGTCATTAGGAAAATCCAAACCTAAATTAAACTGCCATTCATTGTGGTAATAGATGTTACTTTTACATACATATATAATTACTCCGTCAAATTATATGACAAAAAATAATATTTTATTGAGCCACTAAAACGAATTAAGACTAATTCGGCTCCTAGCCCAGCTTTAGTAGAGAGTTATTAAGTCACTTAAATGGCGATTGCGTTGTTTATTGTGTTCTGATCGTTTAATTTGATTAGTCTGTCAAGTGTGTTGCCTCCGAATAGCAATGTCTAAGGTAGCAAAACATTTCAACACAAAGAAGGAAGTATCGCCAAATTTCTGCTGGAGTTCACATTCCCTCCAAATACTCAGTTCTTGTAATAGTCATGAAACAATTGTTCAATTCGGGAAAATATTAATGTTACGCAACAACCAAACATCACAACAGTCCAAGCAAATTACCTAGTCATTAAAATCTATAGATATTTCGTGGAAAGCACAACCCACTTCAACCACTGTGGAATAAATTTTCTTCTGAAATGTATCACAGAAAACTTACCAATTATGAATAAAACCGTTGAAAATGTAAACATTGTTGAAATAGAATTTTGCTCATATTAAGTTATTTTCATTGAAGTAAACGTCATTTTATGTAGTCTTAATTTTTCTCTAAACATTACATTAGTACATTAAAATACAAAATTATAGCACGGACAAAAACCATTTGTACAAGTCTGCACATTGCAACCGAGTCAATTTTCTAATTAAATGTTCCGGGTCACATTTTCAATAAGTGAAAAAGCAATTGCCTCAAAAACAAGTTGATTATTTCGCAGACAATGAATTGAGCAAAGGTCATTTTATTGCTTTCATAAGTTTGCTTTATATTAACATTACTTTGGAAACCCTGAAATTCGATCTGCAACGAAATTAAAGTTTAATAGATGTTTGCAAATAAATGAACCTTTCATATACTAATATTTTAAATCATATGCAAATTAGTTGAAGTTAAATTGAGGATTGGTTTTTATCAATTGAGCTCCATAAAAATTACTACGATGAAATTTTTATTTTACATCACTAGAATGGGTAGAACTCAGAAAAAAGAAGACACTGATTACACTCAAACTGATCTATATGGCTGTAAATTAATTTTTAAACTATTTTGCATTTATATTTTTCTAATATTCTATTTTTCAATTTCTGCAGGGCAAGATATTCTCCGGTTCAAATTTTGAGAGCCGAATGGAACTATGGTTTCTGAAATAGAATAATAGTATAATAGGTATAATCTAGAGTTAAGATTGGTTCAATTTGGATAGAAAATTATAAGGAGTCTTGCATGCTTACTATATGGTTATAGCGATTGTACAGAAATGCGCAAAGAAAATAGGAAAAACTTTCTCCGTTTACTACTCTGGTAGTTTGCAACATTTTGCAAAAATGACAAAAAATCTCTAAAATAACAAATAGGTAACCCCACTACATCAGTTCTTCATTCATAGTAACTAGATATATAAGTAGCGTATCTTAATTTTGTTTCTTTGGAGAATGAACATATATTAAATATAAATATTTGTCGACATCTTACAAAATCATGTATTAGCTTAAAAAATCTACAATAAAAAATTATCAATGCAAAATAAAGCACAAAATTAAATTTACAAATCCATGCCTGATTCAAAATTTACACTAAATTTGTACAAACATGCTAGCCAAAATTGCCTCCCCTGATCAACTTACAAATATTAGCACAATTCATCTAAAATTAACAATTCAACAAAATACAAAATGGTCTCTTCATACACATTTAAAAAATCAAATTATTGCAAAATCTGAAATAAAGTTTTTTCAATTTCAAGCAGTCTCTGTTGCACATTGGATGACTTCTAACCATCTAAAGAGAAAATAAATATGAGTATTTGTATGATATTGTATGCGAACAATTTAGAGAAACTAATAGCTTTGATTTATTAGGAAAGTTATCAGTAATCGTTACACAACAAAAGTAATAATTCTCTAGTGTAGGAAATTACTATACATGAATGAAGACGTTACCAAAATTAATAAATTACAATATTCAATTTAAAAAAATACTCACAAATATTTTGAACTGGGTTAAAATACCATAAACTGATAATACCTGGAATAAGTATAATTGCTTTCAGCTCTGAAAAAGTAAATGTGAGTCTTGAATTGGAGTTTGAATACATAGTTCTTATTAATATTGTCTGATTCCAAGGGATGGGTAATAGAATAACCTAACAAAGGTAAACTTGCCAATGGGTAATCATCCTAAATAGCAAAAATTAAAAGTAAAACTTAAAGTGTAATTTAATTTCTGACAGTATTTGAAGACAAATATTTCAAAATTCAACAAATTCAAATTTCAGATTTACCTATTCTTATTCCACAATTTTCATAAAGTGCAGATAGTAGTTTGGCCACTGCTCCATAATGGTCCGTTGCTCATTTTGATAATGAATCACACATGCTCAGTTATATTTAATACTATTGAGGATGAACTTCGAAAATTCTGCTTGATGGAAGCAATTACAAGTTATATTCATTTTGACGAAGCTACTTTGAAAATGCTGAAAATTATTGTACATTTTATTTGTGTACTATTATTGACCACAATCTTGGAAATCACTTATTATATGGTAAACTTTTTTCTAAATCAATGACAATTTACAATTTCCTCCAAAGATAGTCATAGTATTGGTGATGCAACTGTTCGATTTTAGAGAATACAGGCCAACTTCAATTCATTGCTTTTCAATTTAAGAAATACAATTTAAAACTAAATAAATTTCGACAAAGGAGTTGATGTTCCATAACACTAACATCAACCATACCAACTTAAAGCTCACATTGTTGTGAATTGTTTTTATCCACTGCTTGGTGAAAGAATTGCTTGAATTATGTGGTTGTTATGAATTATTTTAAAATTATGATTGGTAGCAAGTTTGCCAGCGTATAAATAAATAATTTTCGCCGCCCCATAATATTTGTTATGAAATTCATAAACATTGATAAAAGCTAGTGGATGGCATGGCCTACGAAGGTCACCTCATCTTCCTTTTTTGGCATTTGGGTTAATCTGTCTGTAAGTAGGACCTACTTTTATGCAATGCTTTCACTAGTTTGTTAGGTAGGTATATTCTATGTAATGATCGGTTGCATTTATCACGTGGTAACTGAAAAGGAATATTTTACAATCTTAAACAGGCTCATGAAATATTATTACAGCTAATTGAAATGGAATTCGCCCAAGGAAATACGTATATTGAGATATCTAATATAAAGTGCAAACCTGATAGGTTTTATAGAAGAACAAACAGAAATTTGTGAAAACAACCCATAACTTTTGCCAACCATTACTGTTTTTAAATTTGCGTAATAAATAACCACTAAGCTGATTCTAAAAATACCAAAATAATTTTTAGACTAATTTAGAAATATACTACATGAACACTGGCGATGTGGTCAACCATTGCAACGCTGGTATTGCGGTGCCAACAGACGTGCATTGTAGTGTTTGAGCGATGATATGCTTTCTGTCGCTGACTGGCGCTATCTTCGTCTTCAGCATTTTCACTATCAGCGGTGATCTCAAGATCTGACATTGAAGTGCAATGCCCACTAACTGCTTGAATGTCCTAAAACGACAACAAATTAAACTATTTGGATACTAGAACGAAATCTTACCTCTAACCAAAGCCGTTTCTCTCGTTCGGAACTTGCAGCTAAGACAATCGAACGGCCCTCCGAATCGAGAGTGAAACTAAAGGTCTGCTTATCAGGGGCAGAGTCTTCCACCTGAAAATAAAAAACTAATATCACAAAGTATCAAAATGGGATCAAATACAATAATTGGCAAATACTTCCAAAAAAATTCATACTAAGTAGATTTGGATAGTGGCTAGGTTTCCAAGCTATTGGGAGACAGTATAAAAACATTTGTAAATTTAATGCAAACAAAACAATGAAATTCAACATATTTTTATAAACATTTAATCAGTCAGAAAGAGAAAATTAACCAAATGAAATAAAAAGCTGAAACGCAATAAAACGGTCATTTTCTAAAATACATAAAGTTATCAATTTATTGATGTGTTACTCATGTTTCTACACTTCCACAGATTTGCGGTGCATTTGCAATCAAAATATTTTTTCATTGACCGCCCAAAAACAACAATTTCTGAAATTTTTTTTGCATTTCAAGATTAATTCTTGCATCATATAGCATGACGCAGTAATAAAGGAATTGAATTTGTTAAGGTTTTGGTTCACATGATTAAGTTTTCCGCAGTAGTAGTTAACAATTCGTCACATTGTTTTACACATTCAATACATTTAAAACTATTACGTTGGAATACAAACCGAAGCGGTTTACTAAAAATAGTGAACCACTGAAAATAGTCACTCCCATATACCGATAGTAAGAGCGTAATATTGAAAATATTTGAATTTGAAATATCTTAATTAAACCTGATTAAAACGTTTAACACATAGTTGTTGCATTAAATAATTTATAAATGAAAATTTATTACATATATACATTCGCAAAAATAAACATGGAAGTTGCATGAATAATAATTTTTACAAACCTTTAAATTCGTCATGGGAATGGAGCCATGAATTCTAAATTGATTTGTAGGAGTAACACCATGTCGAGTGTAAAGAAGTACATCAGAAAACTAAATGCAGATTTTCAAAATCTCAAACACACTTTAATACTTGAAATACAATCAATTTAATTTCTACTGCTTTCCTCCATATTCATTATAAAAATGTGAAAACTGCGAAAGCACACACTTTCGGTCTCGTTTAGTTCACATGTCATGAGATTTAGTCCCGACCCCGTACAGAGATTTACTCGGCAACGGCTGATGGAATCCATATGGACCCCAGAACAACATCATTTTCATTCAACACAGAATATAAAAAATTGTCTAAGTGAAATTAATAGTGCTCATCACAGTATTGCAATAATAGTCTTAAGCTTTTTTACATATTAACAACATAGACTGTTGAGGTCCATATGGACACCAACAATATATTTTTAACACTATTGTTTAGGGTTTTTAATATAATTACTTGAATACTATAGTTAACAAGAATCTATTTTTGTGTTTTTCAGAAAATGTCAGAATGTGAGCAGTACCTTAAGCGAGAAAGGCGTCGAAGATTTCACTTAGTGAATGCTAGTGAAAGTGACTGAAGTAGCAGTGCATCTTTTAAAAAAACAGAAATTACTGCATACCGGACATTGTCTCTGCAACAGTGATAGCTCAATAGAGCTTGTAAATGAGCTGCAGAACATCACCTTACTTATTTAGGCACAGTGAGGAGAAACCAAAAAATTCTTCGGCACTGCATTTACTCAGTAATATGAAAGAGCAATATTTAACCATTTTTGCCACTTTGATAATGATAATGCATATATGTTATGGGTAGAATGATTGGGGAGTTCACTGTTCGTAGAGCTGCAAGACCCTGGCCTGTCAAAATATTTTATATTGTTATTGATGTTTGATATTTACCAATTTATATCAATTATAGACATTTATATCCATCGACAAGAAAAAAAGTAAAACAACAGACTTATGTTAGATGTGCTGTAAAAACACATCTGCACTGAACATTTATCCGTTGTATTTGTTTATTGCCTTAACAAATAATGGATATAGTGCAATATATCCAATTAATTGTAATATTACGCAAGCCATTAAATTAACCAATTTTGTTGAGGCAAGTATAGCAATAATTGATGGTTAAATGAGATTTTCTCACATACAAAAGCCTGGAGTCCAAATCAATCCCCACAGCCTTTAAAAGTAACAAATATCAAGCGCCGAAAGCGGGTCAAATGTGCTCAAATTACGCATTTTTAAACAAATTGAATACTGAATGAAGATACTACAGACATATTTTATTTTAATAAATCTAATATAATAGCAAATATTTGATCAAATTGTTCCCCGATAAAATTGAAGTTTCGCTCTTTGGTGCTGTTCCCGGCCCTAACCTCACGAGATGTGAAGAGGGTCAGTAGGATTCTAATATTACCGCTATACAATGGAAATTGTTTCTTAAACCAATCGGTTAAAAAAAGTAAGCGTGCATATTACAAAACAAATCACTATTGCAGGGTCTGTCCAAAATTGTGCACAGCAGGGCAATTGAGTCAAGCTTCAATGGAAGTGAGCTTCTAGTCAGGCAATATTAAATCCTCATATAAAGCAATCAATCATGTCTTCTATATAGAATTGAAATACATTTAATAATTTAATAAAACCCACATTGCTGTTATTTACAAAAAATTACCAAGAAAAACATTCGTTGTTGATAGCCTTTTTTAGAATACATATAAAGACACCCTTCTCTTGTTAATCTTCTGTCACCAGACAAAAGCTTTTTAACACCAATTAGATCCCGCTGTAACTCTGATAGCTTTTGATAATGTTCCTAAAATAATCATAACTTGAAATTGTGAATCATACGTAAATGTATTCCAATGCTTGCAACAAATCAATAAAATTCAATTTTAAGCAAGGTTTTTTAAAATTAAATCGAGGATCTTGAACATATATTATACATATAACCGGTTCATGACTGTTTGGAGTGCAATTGCAACCCATGAAACATTTACTTAACTATCTCTATGAAAATATTGCAGTCACAACATATAATTTTTCTATTCAGTCACGAAACGTTAAAATTTACAATTCTATTAAAATTAATTATATTTTTAAAAGGATTGCAGATACGCATGATTATTTTTACCCGTTTGACTTTTCAAGAACGAAAAAACTTTACATTGAAATGCAAGAAAACGTGTAATTACTTCAGTTTAAACTACTGTTTTGTGTAAAAATGTTTAAGTTTGAGTTGCTACAATTAGTTAAAAATCTACAACTCTGATGTACTACATTCAACTTTGGTAAAAAGTGACTTTTTAGGCCACTTGGTTGCGTGAATTAAATGGTGATTATAATTAAATGATTTATTTAATGTATTTAGAATATTTTCAAAGCATACTAGACGAGGTAAAGTTTCATTGACATTGGCAACTAAATCTTTCAATGCGTTAAGGCAATCATCACATTCACTATAGTCGCGATGATCTTCTCCATATTGTTCTAGGAGTTCTAAAAGAATGAATAACCAAATATATAAAAATAGTACATCTTGAGTTCAATAAAAGCATTTGATAGTATACAGCTAATTTTGTAGACTATATATTAAGGAAAAGTTGAACCACTCAATAGCTAATAAATAAGTCTTAAAATACAAGCTCTAACAAATTGTTGCGTTGCATAGCGTACATTATAAACACGTACTCTTAAGTACAAGCTCGTAGTGGAGAAGTCGCTGTGAAGGCTTGAGAAGAAACGACGTAAAGGGTAGATAACACACCTTCTGTTGCTCAAACTCTTTAAATAACGACTCCAAATTTTTTGATTGACCCAATGAGGTTTCAAGTTCAGTCAGAAGACTTTCCTGCTCTTTCAAAAACAATTGATATAACGACTAAATATGGCTTAATAAGATTATGAAATGTATTCGAATGCATTTAAACACTATAAACATTTATAATTCGCTTTGTTAAAATTCCATAATTCCAAAATCAAACGACCAAGTTGCACAAACCTTAAATTCCACGATCCCCCTTTTCATTATGTCTCCAATTCGTTGATAATCGCCCTTCATCGCACCGGGTTTGCTTTCCCTAAAATCAGAAATGTAAATACAACTAAGAGTTATAAGAAAAAATTCTTATAATTTTTCACTACAAAGAAACACTGAAATAATCACAATGTAGTTTTCATGAATCATTATTGTAAAACATAACTCAAATGATATTCTTTCAGTATTCAAGCCTGACTAGATTAGAAAAGACAACGCTTGAAAATACCCTACCGACTAATGGATGTAAGAAGGTTCAATACTAATTGGCAAAGTTCACTGCATTATGTGAAAATTAATCTGCATAAACATTGCATTGTGAGCGTATTACAATAGAGTTCATGCATATCGTTCCAACTCTTAGTATGTCAATAATTTCTTTAGTGAAAATATTTACAAATAGTGATTAGGACGACCCAAAAATCAAATGTATACAATCAATTCTTAGAAATTGGTTATTTATTAGAATTGGTTGAAGTTTTTCTCACCCATTTTCGTGGATTACAAAAATGGTGGGAGAACCACATGTCTGTTTTGTGCGTTACATGTGTTAATAGTTTTACACGATGCCAAAGCATGCTGAAACCGACAAGATAAAGATTTTGGAAATTGTGCGCCAATTTAAAACTGAGTATATATACATATATGCATAAAAAATATGGTAGCTGCTGGTAAATGTCGTAAGAACTTTTACTCAAGGACTTTTTCATCGTGCATTTACTCATTAATTGCGCTGAGAAGTTCAAGAACAAACAAGAATGCTGAAAAGCTGGTGGCCTTAAAGGCTGCGACGGCCAGAACACCTCACGCAATGTAGAATCCTGCAAATAACCATGTTCCAAGCATACAAAAATTTGCAGTATTTTCAAGAAGAGTCGAGCAAAAAGGTTTGTTGAATATAGTAAATTGCACTTTGCCAGATATCAGTCCAGCCATATTTGCAAAATCACAATGGTGCACTGCTGTAACCCGTTCCTTTTAAAGAAGCTTCTCTCTTCTGAAAAAAATGCTGTATAAAGATTGCAACTTTCTGCCTGAGAACTTGGGGAAATACTTTATATTCCATTTTAACCACTGTGTGTTAAATAGTGATAAATAAAATTGATTTTTCCCTTAATTGCAAGTTATTACCATAAAGTCAAAATATAGCCAAAATTGAACATTCGTTAAGTCAAAAATCGCAATTTTTGTGTGAAAATAGGATCGGCTTAGTAATGGTTGCTAGCTAGTACCGGAAAAGTGATATGGCATCAAAGAAAAATTCATACACACAGAAGCGATCAAACAAAATGGGACATTCCGTTTGTTTATAACATGTGCTTTCTTCCGAGTCCTAGAACGGCTTCTGTTAAAATTCGCAAAACGAAATGTTACTAAGCGATTTCAAGCTGCTAATTTACATTTTTACTGTTAGCGTAAAAAAGCTGGTTACTAATAACTAATAAGTCAGTTAACTAGTAACTTAGATTAGTAGCCCAATACACATAAACTAAATTTATTCAAATATTTCCACCATGCTTAAGTCTTGCAAGTTGGCTGGTCCTTGCTATCCTGATGGCGTCCCATCCTTTGCAATCCACGAAACTTCCTCAACTCTTTCCATCCATTTAAAGCATCACTTCTGCTACATTTGCTCCTCTAAGCGTTTTCCGCCTTGATGGAAAACATTTTGGATCTCTACAATCAGCTTCCCTCCTCTCAAGTCACTTCGTCCAATAGCTATTCGGTCTCGGCTGTCAATAATCTTTGAGCGTCTTGTCTTTCGTTATGTGTTCCCTAAAATTCGTCATCTCTTCTCCGCTCTCAGCATGGTAACCTCTGATCGCAATGATCCTGGTTGCATAATCTTTCTTGACATTTCTAAAGCTTTTGATCGGCTCCCTCATTCTATCCTTCTTGACAAATTATGTTTATTTGGCTTTGATGCTGATTTCATCGAACTCTTTCAGTCTTACCTGTCCAATCGTCGTCAGTGTGTCAAAATCAACTCGTCTATTTCTTCGCCTGCTCTTGTCTCTAGTGGTGCTCCCCTCAAGGTTCTGTGTTTACTATTGTCTTTTTCATCGTTGCTATCAACTACCTCCCTCAATCTGTCCTCAACTCATCCTGTCTACTGTACGTTGATGACACTGTGATTTTCAACTTTGGTAATTCTTTTGCCTCTGATCTTGAGTTTTTGTCTTCTTGGTCTTCCGTTAACCATCTTGATTTTAGTCCAACCAAGACATGTGGTGTTTCCTTTTCTGTATCTCCCTCTTCTGATCTTCCTATTCCTGTGAACATTTCTCATCATCATACTCATCTTGGAGTTCAACTTGCTGCTAACTTAAATTGTTTTGGTCATGGGTCCTTACGTCTCCGCAAAGCTAATTCCTCGCTATTTGCCCTTTTCCGTAATATTCCTTTTATTACCTCGTCCGCTGTGAAACTCTCTTTGTTCAAGTCCATTCCTCGCGCCATTCTTCTCTACGCATCTACTTGTTGGTGGCCTTCTCGTGCTTTGTTCCACTTCATGGAACGTTTCCAGAAACGCGCTTTCGAATGGATTTCCCCTTTGGCCTATAAAGACGCTCTGTTGAAATTCTCCACTCTCCCGCTGTCACTCTTCTTCCATGCCTGTGATCTGTTCAATAGACTGCTCATTAGCAAATTGGATCTTGATCCTTTTGATTTCATTAAGATCTCTAATTCGCGCACCACTCGCCCTGATGATGTCACTTTCTCCATTCATCGTCTTAAGAAACATCGCACCCTTCACTCATTTTTCAATCGTGCTTGTACTGCTGCTAATTACATCTTGACTCGCAACCCTCCAACAGCGATTGATTTCTTTTCTCCGCCGTCGAGCTTCAAGAACTTCGCCTACTCTTCCATCTGCTCCTATTTCATCTCATGTGACTGTCCTCGCTGTTTTTAATTTCTTTGTAGTCTATGCCTTCAGCGACTAAATAAAGTCATTCATTATTATTATTATTATTATTATTATTATTATTATTATTATTATTATTATTATTATTATTATTATTATTATATACAACAAAGCTACATCACGCCAATAAAAACCTATAATTGTGATTACATTAATATGCGTGAAATTGCCATTTTTAAATTAAGAATAATCAAATGTTGACAATTTAAATATTTGCACAATGTAATTAAGATTCATATAGGTAGTGTTGATTGATCTTGCAATACCAATAGTTGCAAAATTATAGAACCATTATGTATAAGACATTAAATGCAAACTAGTTCGGCCCTTTTAAAATTGAAACTAAATCCATGTAATTGCGGGTCTTTGAAACACATCTGTACGGCGAAATGCAAAAAAAATTAATTTTTGAAAAATGGTTCTGAATTGCAGCCTCTAATTCTAAAATCACACTTTTTCATATTTTTATGTAGTTGCCATTTAACTTCCAAGGAGGCAAAATGACAAAATAATCAAATTGTATAGTCATGTTCTCATGCTGTACAACATTTTGTAGTGCTTCAAAAACTAAGAAAACCCATATAAACTTTTCCAAGTGTTCCTTATTTCTCTTGTCTAGATAAACGTTTAAAGTTTCTCAGTATTAAATTTACATTACTTGTAAACTGTTCAATGATATATCAGCGAAATTTAATGTAAACTCTAAACGGTTATCTTGATAAGGAAAATAAGGAAAACCTGGGAAAGTTTGTATGGGATTTCTTAGTTTGGTGAAGCGCTACAAAATGGTGTTCAGCATGAGGTCATAACTATAAAATTTGAGGACATGTTGAGGATTTAGAAATTTGGTCCATTGCAAGCAAAAATAAGGGTAGCCAAGCACAGTTTAATTGGCAACTACATAAAAACGTGAAAAAATGGTTTTAGAAGTAGAGGGAGCTTTTTAGAACCCTATTAATCAGTAAATAAATTGTGGGATCATAAAGTAAAAACTAAATCCATATCATTTCGGTCCTCTTTGACACTGAAACATGGAGTTTCAGTAACACTAGAACCTTCAATTCTGTAAATTACATTGCTTAGTAAACATAACATTGTGGGATCATAAAGTAAAAACTAAATCCATATCATTTCGGTCCTCTTTGACACTGAAACATGGAGTTTCAGTAACACTAGAACCTTCAATTCTGTAAATTACATTGCTTAGTAAACATAACATTGTGGAATAAAGTAAAAACGAAATCCATGTCATTCCTATCCTCTTTGACACTCAAACATAAGGTTTCAGTAAAACTAGGACGTTTCATTTTGCACATTATATGTTTAGAGCCGAGGATATAGAACTTCTAAACAAATACAATAGGCAAACACTAAAAGCGCTGAGTTTACTGAAATACATCAATATAACCGAAATTTATATACATGTCTATATATTTAAGAAGTAAAAAATCAAATTAAATTAAAATTTCTTGGATAAAGTGTTTTGAGTTTAATAGACAAATTCCCCTTAGTTCACTTCCTAGTCTGACAAACCTTGTCATCGTAACCATCAGGAATAAACGGCATAAAAATGGTTCATTAAACGTCTTTGTAAGAATGAATTGTTTATTCTGAAGCTTGCTAATGTGTTAGATAATACCTTCATGATATACAAAAAGTTTAAAAGGAAACATTGCCCTATGTGTGAAATAGGTCATTATTCAATGCAATTTGTTGTCAAGAAGTCATTAGCCTTATATATATATATTTATATATATGTATAATATAAATTTATATATGTAATTCATATTATAGCAGCGCATTACTCAATCAAAGCCTTACCGTAAGACGGGGTAACTTTGGCATGTTTGTAACTGTTTTTACAGAATATTTATATAAAAATAAGGAAAACTGCCACAGTTTGGAGGTGTGAAATATTGTTTGACTCAACTACAATACATTTTCACTAATTTTGTACTGACCCATAGGTAAAATTCAGCAGTGGGGGTCAGGTAAAGGTCACAAAATTTGCGATAGCAAATCGGGGGTAACTTTGGCATGTATGTAACATTTTAATTATTTTAATGAAAATATGTATACTCTTGAGCTATAAAGGATATTAAAGCAAAAATACATGATCACTAACATGATTTTATAACAAAACAGATGATAGTACCTGTGTAATTTACTAAATGTTAACATACTGACAAAAATTGAGCATTTTGGAATGTTGCGTATAAAATTTTACGTAACTGTGCTAACGCACAACATGCAAAACGTTGGCTTGAAAATTCTGAAAACGAAAATTTTCAATTAGAATGTTACACTTAATTTAAAGCTAATTTAACGTAACTTACAAACTTTGAATCTTCACATCATAATAAAGCATTGCATGTAATGTACTACATGGAAGATTAACTTGAAAAGCTAGGATTATGGGAACAAATGACTTTGCTTTCGTGGATCATTACAGTCCAAATAAAATAGTCATTTATTCTGATACGAAATAACAAAATGCTAGTAATTACTCATCAGAATCATTACATGATGGGCAGCAGTACTGAAGATCATCACTTTCCTGATTACACTGACCACACACCCATCCCAAGCAAAACACACACTGAATCCAGTCTGCCCCCACATATCCTTGGTATGCAATAGAACACTCTGAGCAACTGTCTTCACTACACGCTTCATCGGTAGACACAGAGGAACCTGCAGAGGTACTGGGAATGTCTTCATTAGACACAACTTCTGCAGTTATTTGCTGGCCAGGCATGACTTTCTTCCCTCTTTTGCGTTTTGGAAGTCCCCCCTTCTGTCCACGATGCTCTTTTAGCATTGAAATCAGGCACTGATCAAGATCTCGTCCCACATTCTTCTCTGTGCGATTTCCTTCCTTGCTGTCTGGCAGCTTGGTCAATACAGCCTGGGGATTAAAAGGGTGCAATCCTGTTGTCCTAAACCCAGACTGCAAGTTTTTCTTTACTCCAGCAGCAAGTCCTTCCCACAAACGCTTGATCAATGATGGCAGATGCTCTTTCGGAATAGACCCTTGACGCTGACTTTCTTTCCGCCAACTGTCAAGTACGTTCCGCCATATTGTTTTCATGGGCCTGAAGACAGCCACATCCAAAGGTTGGGTTAAATGCGTTGGGTTGGGTGGCAAAGCAGTGAAATAAACATGCTTGGTAATGGCAGTTTCCACTACCAAGGGTGAAAAATGTGAGGCAAGGTTGTCACCAATCAACAATTTCTGTCCAGGTAGTTTCTCAACAAAGGGAATAAAAGTTTGCAAAAACCACTGTTCAAAAGTGTCCATTTCAAACCAGCCTCTCTTTTTGCATGCATATCTTGTCCCATCTGGACCACCTTTTGTCCAATTTTCATATAGATTTTGTGCCTTATACACAACAAATGGAGGCAAAAATCACCACTTGCACTTCCACAACACATCAAGGATATGGACATCTTTGAGTGTTCTTGTAGTCTTTCGACCCTTCGTGTACCCCTGGGAACAAGAACTTTCTTTTCTCCAGGGTTGTCTGTGATATTTGTTTCATCAAAATTAAAAACACAATTTGCAGATATATCTTTACAAATTTCCTCCAAATTTGAAAAGTACTCTTTGACTGACTCAGCGTTAACTTGTGCACGTGCTCGTTTGATATTCCCAGCGGTTCTACGGGAAAGATGGTTACGTGCTATGAAAGAACGAATAAATTCATCACCTGGAACGTTGCTTTGAAATCTGCTTTCTACCCTCCCTCTCCGATCCAGGTAGCTTTTAATTAATAGTTTAACATCCATTGGGGTGAGAGGATAACCCCAGTTGCAGACTTCGGCAAGAGTCTTCACAATTGTTGTCTCCTCCACAGGAAAAAGCACAGAAGGTCTGCCAACGGCACCAGCATGGGCCTTGCTAAGTCCATTTTGTAAAGTGCTCTAATGACATTAAAAGTTTTGCTGGCTTTTCCTGGGACATTCCATTCTTTACTGCATTTATGACTGCTTCCAAATCTTTTGGGTTGTATGCCTGATAGCGGCGTTTTCCCTGTCCTTTCTTGTATGTGCGAGGCAGCATTCTGAAAAAGATAAGCACATGAAACGAATTGAATAACGCAGTCTAATATATATACTAAGAATGTATAATTATTCAGAACGATATATTTGCCCTGAGTATTGCGCAACATTTAAATACCAACCTTTGTGCTTTAACAACACACAACAAAGTACTGAAATTTCGGCATAACATACGGGAAGGTTTAATAAATTGAACCAAAGCGACCAGGGGACTTCCACTTCCATCCGAGAAGTTTCCATCATAATTTTAAATATCACTATATATTAAAGCAGTAACTACTCACCGAATATATGGACGAACACTTCCGTATTCCAAAAAATCAATAATTTACTGCCAAATCTTGAATTTTATCGGTTGAAAATCATTACTCGTCTAGAGATAAACTTGTCGACAACGCGGAGGCCATAACAGGCTCGTTCGTAGGTTACATTAACAGTAATCAATTAAATAATCATTACTGTTCCAAATATGCAAATGAGATTGCATATTTTGCGAAAAATCCTTAAATAATTAATTAATAAGCATAATAAGCTTTAGTTTTCTATGAAAACTAAACTTTTGATTTGTTTACTAAATATAAAAAAATAAAAATCTAGATTTCAACAGAGCGCCATCTAATTTTAACCTGAATTGCAATAGTATGTTGCAGGGCGCGAAAGTTACCCTACATGCCAAAGTTACCCCGTCTTACGGTATATGATATTTTCATTAATTAAATTATTGCGACTTCACTTTTAATGTTTTATTGATGTTTTAGTCCAATCACAGTCTGACACTACCGTTGAATGTTTACTTTTCAACGGATATTAAATACTCACTCACCGGATGAAGATTTAGCATGTATGTATGTTCCTTTGTTTAACTTATTTGACAGTCATTATTTCCATATACTTTCCTAGCCCACTAAATATTAGCCCAAATTTTGATAATTTCGGATTACTTTCATAGAATGTTTGTCTTACACTTGTTTGCTTGAGTTTATTATTTCCAGCATCTCATAAAATGTTTTTTTTCAATCAGAAGATATAGATATTTTCCAAACATCTTTCTGTGAGATTAAATTACGAATTTGAATTACATTAATATGAATTTATTAAAGATGATGTCAGTGATAACATCCGCTCTTCCATTATGTAATCATTGTTTGTATTTTTGAAATTAACAATTTTTTATAATTCCCCATTTCGCATACAAATCAAATCTGTTAAAATTGTTCAATTTCTTAGATACACGCAAATACAGTTTTCTAAACACATTGTATTGAGGTTTCGCAGTTGCTGTTATTTCTATAAGCATGCAATATTCTGACAGAGTAAATTTTAGATTGGTTGAATGGCTACGCATTCATTAGGTACAAGTCCAATGTCTTTGGGATATGGCACTCGAGTTCTCTTTCACTATAGAATTTGTGATTCACTCGCTGCTCAACGCGTGTTGACTTTCGTAACCACCTTCTGTGCGTATACGTGTTTTCATCTTACACGAAAGCCGTTCAGTGTTGTCAAAGGCGTTCTGCATCAATCAGGCGAAAATGCAACTGGATGGTATCCTTTCACTGGTGATTATTACAGGTATTTGTTTCACTTTTCAAATACAACATTGAGTCTAAAATCATCAAAATGCAATTGGGTTAAATTGAGCCACACGTTATGCTAATTTCAGCAGTAGGTCTACCAATGTAGAATTTTTCACAAGTAGGTTGAACGTTCAAGAAATATTATCACCCATTTGTCTTTTGTCCTGTCTATGAAACGTAGTATTAACCTTGTGTAGAGTACAGAGGGAGGAGGGGTCGGATTCATCTATCCTGTATATTTCAGAAAAGCCATTAACACTTAATAGCAGTTTTTAATTCCTTCGAATTGAAGGTATTCATTTATTTAATTCAGTGGGATATCGGTTTTTGTATATAAGTCTACTTGTTTATATTTGCAGTAATTTTAGTATGATTAACTGTTGTAATAATTCTACTGTTAGCATATCATATAAATAATCGACAAGTATGCAACATAGTTGTTAAACTTAATTCAAAAAATATTAAGGTTAGAAATTTTAAATAATAGAAAAATTTATGAATAATTTTATCATTGAAGGATGGTCAGGTAATCTCGAAATTAGCCTTAGATTTCAGGATATTCAAATATTTCAAAATTTTCCGGAGGGCTCGCGGACCCCATAAGGTGCTCGCTTCGCTCGCGTAGGTTGCGATACGCAGATGTCTTCGACTTTTGCAGCTTTTTCCACGAATCATTTGAAACTTATAGAGGACTAGGTAAACATATTATCCTAAATGCTAACGAATGTCGGGTATAATAGATGTTGTTTTAACAGCATGATAGTTAAAAAGAACGGTGTAACAAAAGACAAGCTCTTGGCCTGATATTTACCTACATTGACCAATGGTTGAATTAGGCATTATAATTGATATTAATTGGTTATATATTTTAAGGTTTTGTGTGTCGTTGTGCAAAATAGATTATCGTTTTTCTTATATTTGTTTGTTATGAGCAAATTTAATCACCCACTCATTTGTGCAATATGTAATATTTGATTTTTCCATTTTATCTGTAGCTAAATGCATCAACCTCGTCTGTCAGAATTTTAATGTCATAACTCTTTAATTTTTTTGCATCTTTCGTTTGAAATTGTTTTCTGAGCCAAGTCTTTTTAAGGAAGAAAAGTTTAAAGATAATTTTAAAATTTTAGGCTTTGATTTTTTTACCTCATTTACTTCTCTCCATGCGTGAAATTTCCCTTTCAAATTGAAATGNATTATTTGAATGTACCGAGTCCATTTCGATGTGTTACCACTAGAGATTGACAATGTGTTGCTTTGCATAGATCCGAACCCGACTCTATCAGAATATTCACTACCCGACTCGACACGTAGAATTTTATTGAAAGCATTTAACGGCATGAATGTCTCTCCAATTAAATAATTGTTGACATCAGTCAGTTTCTAGGAAACGAAGCAACTGTTCAGTGACTTACCGAAGTCATTCTCAAATCAAGTGTTGATTTACATCAGGTACTTTTTGATCAATTAATCTAAGCTTCTTACACGAACACAAAATGAATTTAGATGCCATCTTAAATGTTCATTAGATCTTTGTTCCCAGATGTCGCTTAGTTTCACCGATATATGATTTATCGCAATTATCACATGTGTGTTTGAAATTAAACTAATCGTTTAGGATATCGTCTTTTTTTCTAAACATATCTTTGATGGAAAAATTGGAGTATTCTTTGTAATTTTTAGTCACACGAGAAGACTATATTAATTATAACGCCGCAATTATGATTTGAAACATACTCATTCGCCAAGAATCACCGGCACAACAAAGCCCATCTCCGAGACTTCGATGAATCCTTCCGCATATGGAGTTACTTATCGGATTACATGTTATTGCTTCTCTTTTTAATATTTAAAGATGACAATATTTGTTGAAATATGTTGCTCTCAAATTGATCAGAATATCCATACCAAAACATCCAATTCCTTAAAAGTGTCTTTGAAATAAAATTAGTATTTATGTTTATCAATGGAACTGCTTCCCTCCAACGAGATCGATCATATTAAAAACCAATTTGTAGCCTCCTGATTGAGTTTTAAAGGAACGACTATAACTACTGAAATATATTCCACTTGCGGAAACAGTAGTAAACATTTCTTTACAAATTTTCGGCTGTGGTAATATTTCATGTCCGCACATCTTGTGAACTGCATTCCTGAAGAGCCCTTCTGATGTTATAAAACCAATATTTTTCTAAAATTTTCAACCTCACCTTATTGTCTGAAAAGTGACCTTCATTATGAAATTCTTTAACGCACTCTTTTTGGCATTTATTAGGAATCGTCAACAGAAAATCAATTGGTAACTTGCGTGCCAGGAATTGAGAATAGCTCTCTTGTCGTACAGGCCGATAAGCGGTTTATGATCTGTAAACACCTCAAATGGTAGGTTCTGAACTTTTTCTCCTTCTAGTAGCCCTGGTTTACGCGTTTTTTATTTGCAAAGCCATTCTTGATGCCCGAGTCGACCACAAGAATTACATTTTGCTCTTGAATTCTGGCAATTACTTGCTAAGGCCCTTTATACTGCAATTATAGCAAGTCATTTGAACGGGGTTAGTAACAACACAGCATGGTTTGCCCCAACATGGACGTCGCAAATTTCACCTTTTTCTAATTTTGATACACGCGCAGCAATCTCTGCTAACCCTTCGTTTGACAATAAAATGGGTTTAAAGCGTTCGATTACATGCCGCTTCACAATTTTTCAACCACTTCTGGTATAAATGCGCTTGCTTTTCGTTTTGCAACATAANCAACGCGTGTTGACTTTCGTAACCACCTTCTGTGCGTATACGTGTTTTCATCTTACACGAAAGCCGTTCAGTGTTGTCAAAGGCGTTCTGCATCAATCAGGCGAAAATGCAACTGGATGGTATCCTTTCACTGGTGATTATTACAGGTATTTGTTTCACTTTTCAAATACAACATTGAGTCTAAAATCATCAAAATTGAGTTTTAAAGGAACGACTATAACTACTGAAATATATTCCACTTGCGGAAACAGTAGTAAACATTTCTTTACAAATTTTCGGCTGTGGTAATATTTCATGTCCGCACATCTTGTGAACTGCATTCCTGAAGAGCCCTTCTGATGTTATAAAACCAATATTTTTCTAAAATTTTCAACCTCACCTTATTGTCTGAAAAGTGACCTTCATTATGAAATTCTTTAACGCACTCTTTTTGGCATTTATTAGGAATCGTCAACAGAAAATCAATTGGTAACTTGCGTGCCAGGAATTGAGAATAGCTCTCTTGTCGTACAGGCCGATAAGCGGTTTATGATCTGTAAACACCTCAAATGGTAGGTTCTGAACTTTTTCTCCTTCTAGTAGCCCTGGTTTACGCGTTTTTTATTTGCAAAGCCATTCTTGATGCCCGAGTCGACCACAAGAATTACATTTTGCTCTTGAATTCTGGCAATTACTTGCTAAGGCCCTTTATACTGCAATTATAGCAAGTCATTTGAACGGGGTTAGTAACAACACAGCATGGTTTGCCCCAACATGGACGTCGCAAATTTCACCTTTTTCTAATTTTGATACACGCGCAGCAATCTCTGCTAACCCTTCGTTTGACAATAAAATGGGTTTAAAGCGTTCGATTACATGCCGCTTCACAATTTTTCAACCACTTCTGGTATAAATGCGCTTGCTTTTCGTTTTGCAACATAATTCCGAACTAATTTGATATAAACAATTAACAAAATCCGATTAAGGTTTCTGCAGTTTTTCAATTAAACAAAACAACTCGCTTACTTTTTGCAAAATCGATGTAGATGTTGAACGTTCATCCCAATGTACATCCAAGTTTGACCGCGAAATCCGAATAAATATCTAACTTACGAGGTATGTTCTCGTCGTCTCTTTCCGGATCCAAATCCAAAAGAGTTTTTATCTGCCAATTCCATTCTTTATGTTCCTCATAAGATGCACATTTTTTGAGTAAAGACACTAAATTGATGTGCTCCAATATTTGCTGCCTGTGCCAATATATAGCGCTAGTGTTACACGAGAAAGCTATATTAGTAATAACGGTTGGTTCTTAAATCTGTCAATTCATAATCTTATGGCTGTCAGAATTTATCTTACAACTGTCAGAAAAAGTCGTTTTCGTTTAAAATTAGCTTAATTGGGACATTGCTTAAGAGACATCTAGTCAAAAAGCCATTAAAAAAATAGCATTTCACTTGCTTCCTACATATATAATTTTCTAAATGTGTCAAAGGTTTCACATTAATCAATTATGTAAACTTCAAAAACTATTTTATAATTTTTAAGTATTTTACTATTTACCATATTGATAATGTTTTTTTATTAATTCTATTGGCTAATAGTGATTTCCATAGTTACATCTTTTTCTGACAGCTGTAAGATAAATTCTGATAGCCATAAGATTATGAATTGACAGATTTAAGAACCAACCAGTAATAACGCCGCAATTGTGATAGCAACGTCAATACTACGCACTCAACAAGTAACCAGGTAAACAGTCGTCATACATGTACGTCACAGTAATATATGTCATTGGATTTTTTTATATAAGAATAGGAGCCCTTCTTTATATTGTAACTCGTCAGCTCAACAGTACTTTGATTTAGAGAGGCCTATGCAATTTTGGAGTATGCCTTTCTTCTCACCTACGCCTTCTCCATGTTCTGTTGGGGTTATGTGAGCGAGCGTTCGTCTCCACGGCAATTCCTATGCACGGGAATGGTTCTAAGTGGTTTGGCTTGTTTTCTTTGGTCTTGTGCCTACTGGTTTGACGTCCATTCGTTGTGGTATTTTATCTTCATTCAAATCATAAGTAAACCCACATTCAAAATACGTTAAGCAGTCTTTCATTTTAGGTGGTGTAGTTCAGGCTATGGGGTTTTCTGTTTGTGTAAAATGCGTATCTTCATGGCTGGGACCAAATCGAAGAGGTCTTCTAATGTGTCTTTGGAACGCCAGCACTAGTCTAGGAAATATTTTTGGATCTTATATAGCGGGGTTTTGGGTAAAAGATGTTTGGGCTTGGAGCTTTGCCGTTCCCGGCATTATTATTATTATTGTAGGTTTTGTGGTTTGGTTGTTTCTGGTGCCTAATCCATCATATGTGCAATTCCTGAAAGAGCCAGGTTTGTCTTGTGATTTTTATACAAATTGAAAAGCTAGTTTCTATTAATTCTTTAAATTTAGTGAATTTTTACAAATCTTTTCGTGTAAATCAATGGGAGCAGTGACCAATTAAAATTATCTTAATTTTTAATATGTGTAGTTGTTAGTATTAAGTTTTTAAACGAATTGTAATTTGGTGGGAGATGTTTATAAATATTGGTTGACAAGTCATTGTTCATTATAAATCAATGTTCCGTTCTAGTAAATATTCTCAATCCACCAAGAGATACTGGGAGCGGAATCCCATTACAATCCCACTTCATTTAACCGCTTAAAAGGTTGAAAATCATTGTGAAGTTTTTTATAACTGTGTTTGAAAATTTACTACAGTTTGAGTATTTTAATAACTGGGATGGGTGTCCAGCGCCTGCATACACATAGGGGACTTTTAATTTTGTATTGATTTATTACATCATCGATGACATCGTTACATTAGGTATAGAAACAGCGTTTAATTATAATACAAGAATTCAGTGTTATTTCATTTTTGAAATATCAGAAAATTGTTGGCAGAGTGTTTTAATAAAATAATGTTTGGATTTTTTGAAATTTATTTTATTTAGGCAGTTAGTAAATGAAAATGGGTGATTACCATTTGTAAAATTCTAATTATATTCCTAGTATTACATCCTCAAGAATAAATACAATATGAATGTGTTAATAAATTGTTATGGGAATTTTTTTTCTAATGTCCTTTTGGGTCCAGTAGAACATGATTCATAAAATGAAAATCTATTCTCATTCCGCTGTTTCATCTATTTGCAGGTAACCTTTAAGCATAGTGAACAATTTCTTTTGTTTTTTTAATTTCTCGGAATTGTAGTTTGTTTAAATTATCACTAGTGTTTTGCGTTTAAGATAAGCAAATTCATTGCAAATTTCTTGAGAACTACAAACGATAGTAAAATAAAATACAAAATAATAGAAATTACATTGATTACTAAGAGGGCATTTGTAAATAATCTGGCCATGTTCCTAAGGTATTTGATATTCCTAATATACATTGTTTGCAGATTTAACGCTGCCTATACCAGTCCAACACCAGTTTATCTTCCAATTACCATTGAAAAATAAGTAAAATCCAATCAGATGCACAAAATTACTTGAAACTTCCTATGACATCCATGCAATTTTTTAGATCTAACAAATGCCAATCATAGAGGTTTGACGAATACTCAGCTATGAATGAGCACAGTGCTTCCTAGCATCAGAAGTTTCTTACTACTTTCTAATACAAATTGCAACTGCTGTTCAAATCAAAATAACCAACACAGAAATTATCTTATCATTTTTAATTTATTGCTACTTTTTTGCCTTGGATTAGACTGTTTTATTGTAGCAATTCTAAAGGAAATTTCATAAAAAAGTATTTAAAGAATATCATAGTACCCATAACAACTCCCCTTGTTCAAATTATGCTATTCTCGCTCAGGCAAAAAACCTCGATTTATTTTAAATTACTTGAAATGTTTATGAAATACTACATAAAATGAAATAGAAAACTTGCACCAATTACGACATATCTATATATATATATATATATATATGGTTATACAGTAGTGAACCACGATAGTTGGGACAGCGCATTTTTTTCAAACTTTTCGTAGTAAAAACCAAATTGAAAATAAACTAAGCATGTTATTTACAAATACGTTTAAAATATTTCAAAAACGTATGTACAGTAATTAAAAAGTGGCATAGCCACCATTGGCTTTAATCAACGTATCAATTCGCTTTGGCATGTCTTCCACTAATTTTTTCGCATACAAATATTTAACAATTCATTAATTAGTTGCATTTTGTTCGTAAAAGTCTTTTGACGCAATTTCTCCTTGATCACGTCCCAAATTGTTTCTATTGGGTTCATATC
>CABFPE010000424.1:611001-647379 GCA_900660155.1 Hofstenia miamia
GTTTAATAGGGATATGATGCAAAAGAAATTTTTTGAATAGGGCCAATATTGGCCGAGAAACTATAGATTGAATTTCCACGCTTAGTCTAATCTGACGTCACACACTTAGAAAAATGGAATCAATTAAAACAGAGGTTCGAAAAACCCGTTTTTTGGCCCTAGCGCCGGCCCTATGTGTCCAATCGCCACCAAACTTCTTTCTGCACTGGATGTTCATAGCGCGCATCGGCCTGCCAAATTTCAGCCAAATCCGCCTGGTAGTTTTTGCTGAAACGCGTGCAGATTACAAACAAACAAACCAACTGAGACCACTTAAATTTTTATAGAGCCATACCTCCGGTATAGCAACTAGATATTCGTGTAGGGCTATACCGGAGCTATGTCTAAAACGTGTAAAGTAGATTACAAATAAACTTAGAAAAGCAATAAATTTTGTCTTCATATATACAGAAATTTAATTTATTCTTAGAATTGTATATTGCTTAGATATACATGTAAATTTAGATAAGTAATATATTTTGTCTTCATATGTATAGAAATTTATTTGATACTTAGAATCGTATATTGCTTAGATATACATAAAAATTTAGATAAGAAATATATTTTATCTTCATATATATAGAAATTTAATCTATTCTTAGAATCGTATATATATATATATATATATATATATATATATATATAGCAATTTAATTTNGTTAATAATATAGAGGCCCTAAAACAAGTAGTCCGCAATGAGATTACCAACAAGATTACAGCTGATGTTCTCCGAAAAATAAATGATCGAACTTTCAGGAGGTTTCGCTTATGTGTCGAACATAATGGTCTCCAAGTGGACCCATTTGACATTTAATTCATAGTTATCTTGCTTATATATTTTCAAATTTATTTTATGTATTGTTTACCTGCTATACCTGTACCTATACCTGAATTATACAGTTTTTTAAAAAAGTATATTTTACTCTTTCTTATTAAACAAAAAACTCGTAGTGACTTATGGCGGAACCTGTATATGTTACATTTGTATTTACTAATTAGTAAAACATGAAGAATGAGTTTAGTAGATATTAAATATTTACTAGTGTCTAAACACTGTATTGCTTTTATCTTAAATCATAATAAATTTTATTATCTTCCCACACCCCAGTTCACTTAATTCAATTTTTAGTAATTTGAAAGAAAAATAAAGTGCAATATATAAATTTAAGCTATTTTTAAATGAAAGGCGTGCACGCAGCACCAAAAGCAGAACGAAACTCCGAAAATTAAGAAAATATTAAAAATACATACCCTAAAAATGCATTTCAAGACAATAAACATCAATTTTGAAATCTGACGTGGGCATTCCACCACGTCTCTCTTGCGTTTTTCCACTGTATGGACAGTAAATTAGCTTAAATTCTATAATTACCTATCTTACTATAATGTTATTATTATTATTAACAATGCATTCTTACCATTATGCTTTTAGCAAAGGCCAAGGAAAAGCAAACTAAGTAATATTTTGTAATTTTGTATCTATTAGTTATTAAAACGTGATTTAATGAATTTAGAAGATATTCCATATTTAATAGTATTTCAAAAAATATTTTGTTTTCTTTATAAGTTTTTTAAATTATAAGTAATATCATCATCCTTTATGCCATTCCATTTCATTCAATTTATTCATTATATTTATGAAAAATCCTATTTTTATATACACAAAAATCCATAAACAAAAGTTATCTAAATTTCTATAATAAACAATTTTGCTATAATGTTAATAACAATGCATTCTTACCAATATTATTTTAGAAGGCAAAGGAAAATATTGTAAGATATGTTATTTAATTGTGTATATATTAATTATTCAAATATGATGTAATGAATTTAGTACAACTTTCTGTTACTTTTATCTTTCTCAAAATATGAGTTATTCATTCTCCTACCACGCCAGTTTATTTGATTCAAAACTTTTTATCAATTTTCATAAAATGAAAGAATGATTTAAAAATTTATTCTCAAACTAAATACATAATTAGAAAATTAGAAAATTCAAAAGAGAGACTATTGTATTTCTGTACGAATCTAATCTAAAACAATATACATTTTTCAAAGAAAGTAAGTGAAAAATAATGTAAAATATAATTTATACAACTTTCTATGCGTGATATTGATTTAAAACAGTTTTAAAATAATTAAAATCCTCATTTAATAAACTAATTTTATTTTTAAAAATTTTTTTAATATTTCAAATTTATTTTATACTATTACACGGCATATATATTTATATTAAACATTTTTATGAATTTCTATTTAGAACATGAAAGATATTTCAAACAATATGGAGAAAATTAAAATTGATTGAAATAAAATTTTAGTTTGTTTGTTTAATATTACATTAAATATATATTTAAATATAATCAAAAGAAACAAAATTGCAACGTTGGATTACGTTAGGAAAAAAGGCATTTATTACATTTAAAATTGTATAAAATATATCTACTAATTGTTTCTGTATAATCCCAGTTTGTCCTATCCTAGAAATGTATATTTTTTAGATATAGCTATATAGAGATGATAGAAATAGGAATTGTTTCTGTATAACCCCAGTTTGTCCTATCCTAGAAATGTATATTTTTTAGATATAGCTATATAGAGATGATAGAAATATCATTCGCCTTTGTATAATCCCAGTTTTTACTAACTTATAAATGTATATTTTTTAGATATAAATATAATAGTTGCAAGAAATCACCCAAACATTAAACACCTACAAATGTAAGAATAGTTCCCTTTGAGATTAGGGAGAAAACAGCATCTATGATAGGATTGGTTTTGAATTAATCCCTCTAAGTACACTATATGGAACAAGTCTTCTAGGTTGTATAGTCATAGATTATAAAATTTTTTCAAGAAATAATGCTAAATTTATTATATGTATTACGTTTATTCAAAGACTGAATTTTTCTTTGTCTTGCAATATTAATGTAAATAATTTTTTATCCACCTTTTGTAGTCTCTTCTCTGTTTTAACTTCATAGAATCTAAATAGGAACATTTTTCAGTGTATTATCCCTAGATTCAATATATTTGGTGGCATTTACTATTCAATACAATTTCTCATTCTATTTTGAGCTAATATCATTCTATTTGGTACTAGCGGTATTTAATTTGGGAAGTGTTAATCTAAATTTCAATAGCTCCATTCTACTGGACACTAACGTCATTCAATTTGGCGCTAACGGTATTCTATTTGGCAATCAAAAACTATATTTAAAGTTTACACAAAAGAGAGACATAAAAATTATTTATAATAACTAATTAAACTATATTTGAAACCTAAGACTTCACAAAGCATCATTAAAATACAATTTCTTTTTCTGCAAGTGTACTTGGGATTTTTCCTTGGATGTGTGCCATGCATGAACAATACAATTAAGTATTAAATAAATAAATGCCAGACTTAATAAATCCAGTGAAAATTGGTACACCAATATGATATGCTAAACATTGCCAATCACTTATCTTCATACACATTTACAATGCAAGTTTTCTTCTTTGCCTACTCATCCTCAGTATCTGATCTTATTTCATAAAAGTAAATATCTCTCAAAAGAGAGTAACTTTCTTCCCAAGAATTGTATAATTGTACATTACCTAAGATACATGTATATTTAAAAGGATATTAGGTTTTTAATTTGGTATGTTTTGAATTATAAATACACAATGATAACTGGTGTCACCCTTACAATATACCTTATTAACTAGTAAAATTTACTATATAGAAATTGTAAAATATTGTATGAATTTATTTTTTGACACTGCCAAATAGAATAACACTGTTATCAAATAGAATACCGTTAGTGCCAAATAGAATGGGAAATGGTATAGAAACCAGTAATCGACATTATGAAAATTCAATTACAAGTGACAAAGAACGCGCTGCTAAGAAACTACATAAGATGCTGAGTTCTAATGCAATAGAATAGACAACTAAAATATACTAAAATTAATAATTTCTCTATATTTCCTAACTACGTTTTTACAAACAATGTTTGTCATTATGGAATAGGTGATACCGATACCACCTAGCCTCCTTTAATTACGGGTGCAAATGTGTGTCACATAATTTATAGACAAAATTTAGCATACATTTGTTCAACTATAGTTTTATAGTATTATTGAAAAATGGTAAGTACATATTGTCTTTTACAAAAATATTTATATATATTTTTTAAAATGAAAGGTGTCGCATTTTATGGACTGTATATGTATATCTTTGACATGACTTATTTCTGAAGTACTGTTATAAAATGATTTCCTTCTGAGTTGAATTTAAAATTCAAGAGTGTGACAAACACTAAGCATAAATATCATTAGCAATTACATTAAAAATTTACTTATTAAATGTATAACTTTTTGTATTAAGGATACCAAAACCAATTTCTATATATGTATCCACATCTAGTGATTAAACAACCATTTATAAAAAAGCCACTAAGCTTGTATTAAACACATTAAGTGTTTGTTTATTAAACAAGAATAAACAAACCTGATAATCATTTGCATGTATATAAGGATTAGAAAACTTGTTATCGCGAAGTATAATGTTGTAGATGGTAAGAAATGTGATACCATATCGAAAACAAATAATTATATGTGAGTGTCTCATTTGTTAATGATAAATTAAAACATTGAATTACCATTCTTAAAACACAAATACATTTTAAAAGACAATGCAGAATTCTTGCTTTTTGAATGTATGTACATAGATACTATTTCCACAAATGAAATTATAAATAGTGTATTTAAGAATCCAATTTTTTACAAGATTGCATTATAAATACTATGCATGTAATTTGACGCATGAATTAGTGAAAATAATCAATTTTTCACACAACTAAAACCCTATGCGATAATTTGGATGCAATAAATATTTAGGGAGATAATTTTTATAAACTCTGACAAGATATTCATAAAAATACACAATGAAAATTGATCTTTACTGAAATAATTTATGAATTATAATATTTAGTATAACTATATACACATATAGACTGCGTTTTTGCAAAATGGGTGTTATAATAAGAAATTACTGGGCTTCGGTTTTTGTGTGAGTCTAGTTCTTAGTGAGTGTATTTCATTTCATAAATGAAAATATTAAGTAATCGAATTCAGGTTAGTATATTTTCACCGAATCTAATTTTCATTGTGTCAAACCATGTGAATATATGTTTATTCACACTCAACGCAACTGCCGTTGTGCATTTCAATCATCGCATGCTCAATGCACTGGTGATTGTGTTTGTGGGTTAAGTTATATTCTATTGTTTTAGTCAATCGTTTGCTTTTTCAATGTTGAGTATGCACAAAATTGAGGCATAGCTACAAACAGTGCTTGGAAGTGCAAAATTATAGATTTTCTGCAAATATCCTGATGAAATCTATTGTTTGAAATTCATATTCTATGCAGAAATTTGCATGATAGGGAATAGATTTTCAACTCTGAACATGGCTTACTAATTAATTTAGTAGGCCATGCTCTGAACCAATTTTTAGTCAATAGATTCATTATTAATACTAAACACCAAAGAAGAAAATTTTAGGCATAATTATGTTCAGGAAGAAATTCACATAGTAGTTCTTAAGAATGGAATTCAGTTGAAATTGCAAGCTTCCCAATTACCAAATGGAAAAGAAGCTGAAGGGAGCCGTGTTGACATGAAATGTGGTAATTGTTTCTCGTTCTTAGATGCTCTGTTGTTATTCTTAAAGCAAAATGAAGAAACAAAGTGCACGCTAGTCTTTTATCAAATTTACATTAATTTTATAAAGTTCTTGAAACTTGAATACATAAAATTGGTTGATGACGAGGATTTTTTTTAAAATATATTTCAAAAACTAACATTGTCCTTTGTTATATGCAAATAATTATTCAATGCAATTTGTTGTCAAGAAGTCATTAGCCTTATATATATATATGTATATATATGTATAATATAAATTTATATATGTAATTCATATTATAGCAGCGCATTACTCAATCAAAGCCTTACCGTAAGACGGGGTAACTTTGGCATGTTTGTAACTGTTTTTACAGAATATTTATATAAAAATAAGGAAAACTGCCACAGTTTGGAGGTGTGAAATATTGTTTGACTCAACTACAATACATTTTCACTAATTTTGTACTGACCCATAGGTAAAATTCAGCAGTGGGTCAGGTAAAGGTCACAAAATTTGCGATAGCAAATCGGGGGTAACTTTGGCATGTATGTAACATTTTAATTATTTTAATGAAAATATGTATACTCTTGAGCTATAAAGGATATTAAAGCAAAAATACATGATCACTAACATGATTTTATAACAAAACAGATGATAGTACCTGTGTAATTTACTAAATGTTAACATACTGACAAAAATTGAGCATTTTGGAATGTTGCGTATAAAATTTTACGTAACTGTGCTAACGCACAACATGCAAAACGTTGGCTTGAAAATTCTGAAAACGAAAATTTTCAATTAGAATGTTACACTTAATTTAAAGCTAATTTAACGTAACTTACAAACTTTGAATCTTCACATCATAATAAAGCATTGCATGTAATGTACTACATGGAAGATTAACTTGAAAAGCTAGGATTATGGGAACAAATGACTGCTTTCGTGGATCATTACAGTCCAAATAAAATAGTCATTTATTCTGATACGAAATAACAAAATGCTAGTAATTACTCATCAGAATCATTACATGATGGGCAGCAGTACTGAAGATCATCACTTTCCTGATTACACTGACCACACACACATCCCAAGCAAAACACACACTGAATCCAGTCTGCCCCCACATATCCTTGGTATGCAATAGAACACTCTGAGCAACTGTCTTCACTACACGCTTCATCGGTAGACACAGAGGAACCTGCAGAGGTACTGGGAATGTCTTCATTAGACACAACTTCTGCAGTTATTTGCTGGCCAGGCATGACTTTCTTCCCTCTTTTGCGTTTTGGAAGTCCCCCCTTCTGTCCACGATGCTCTTTTAGCATTGAAATCAGGCACTGATCAAGATCTCGTCCCACATTCTTCTCTGTGCGATTTCCTTCCTTGCTGTCTGGCAGCTTGGTCAATACAGCCTGGGGATTAAAAGGGTGCAATCATGTTGCGTATAAAATTTTCGGCATAACATACGGGAAGGTTTAATAACTTGAACCAAAGCGACCAGGGGACTTCCACTTCCATCCGAGAAGTTACCCGGGATTTTCTCTTCGTTTCATCATAATTTTAAATATCACTATATATTAAAGCAGTAACTACTCACCGAATATATGGACGAACACTTCCGTATTCCAAAAAATCAATAATTTACTGCCAAATCTTGAATTTTATCGGTTGAAAATCATTACTCGTCTTGAGATAAACTTTGTCGACAACGCGGAGGCCATAACAGGCTCGTTCGTAGGTTACATTAACAGTAATCAATTAAATAATCATTACTGTTCCAAATATGCAAATGAGATTGCATATTTTGCGAAAAATCCTTAAATAATTAATTAATAAGCATAATAAGCTTTAGTTTTCTATGAAAACTAAACTTTTGATTTGTTTACTAAATATAAAAAAATAAAAATCTAGATTTCAACAGAGCGCCATCTAATTTTAACCTGAATTGCAATAGTATGTTGCAGGGTGCCAAAGTTACCCTGCATGCCAAAGTTACCCCGTCTTACGGTATCATCATAGTTTTTCTTTTTACGCCCACAATTACTTCTCATTGATGATGAGTTAACAACAATTTCGCCTGTTCGAAGTTGTTTAGAAGCATTTCTCCAAAGTTTTGAAATTGAGACTCTCGACACGTTGTATTTAGCGGAAATTTCATTTATAACTCCATGCTTCAGCTTGGGCGGATTTCTGCTTAACATATTCATCAGAAAATCTTGAAAAATCGCACTTCTTTGTTCATTAGACAAGTGGTAAGTTGGACGTAATCTTTTTGTAGCCATTTTAGGTTTGTACCTGCAACAAAAAAATTTAACTTATTAATTAAAAAACGAAGTCATGGAAATTTTTTTGGTCCAGACGTAATACATAGATCGTAATCTATCAAGGAAAATTAATAAAGCTTAAAGTTCACCAAAATCAGTGATAATCGGAAGGGTCTATCCCAAATGTAAACATTATTTCGGAACAGAGGGAGTATAATGATACCACCTAAGCATGCAACAATGACAATATGCCAGTCAAAATATACATAGCAGCAAGCTATTTGCTTACAGAAATAACCTCAAACAATGAATGATTACACAATTCTAGGAAGGAAATGGAGAATGCCTAAACTAAGTAGTTTTAGCTGTAAAACCAAAATTAGGGTTAAGGTTGTTATACACCCATAATTATGTGTTAGAACTGATTATAAATATAACTAGTATTTACATCAGGCTAGAAGGCTTCAAACAGAAAATCTTCAATGTAAATAATGAAATATACACAGAAGGTGTTAACCTGTTTATAAAAAGTAGTGCGTACATTGTAAGTTGTATTTTTTGCTGCTAATAAACAAAAATTAACACATAATTCATACCAAAGACTAAGTCTTTGTTCAATTTCTTTGAGAAAGGAACAATGGAACTCGTAAATAGGCTCTATGACTCTGAAGAGAGTTTCTATTATTGAAGCGTCTTTAGTACTATCAGAACCAATGGCTTTACGAAACCACTAAATGCCACACGTAAAAATAGCAAAATATCGGTACTAAATAGTTAAAGCATTGCACAAATAAATACTAACCGAAGTGACTACTTCAAGATCCTTTAAGTAAGTTCTTTCAGTTGTAAGAATTTCCTTAGCAACAAAGTATGGCTTCCCCTCGATAATTCTCTAAAATAATATATATATAACAATATCAATGCATTCGCACGCATACTTGATAATTAGGAATTTAGTCAGAAGGATATAAAAGGTTGAGATATAACCTACAGATTTAAAGAATTCAACGCTCGTGTTGAGAATAATGCTGCCAAACGAGTATATCATCATTCTATTGTTTCCTTCGAATAAATACAAGGTTCGTTAAACTGTAGACCAACATTGCATGTCTAGCTCATATTTTGGTAGATCTCAGAGCAGTTTGTCTTACCAATATTTAGACGAGGATTCAGATTGGCGATTACCTACTAACCCCCCCCCCTTCAGGTCTCTATTGCGGATTGTTGTGACTAGCTCTTCAGAAACTGACAAATATAACTGTCAAACCCTTAAAGTGCATGTTGACGTCTTTTTAAATCAAAATGCTCACATTATTTTGCTTTAATCCGCTTCGCAACGTTATTCATCACTATCTAACCATCACTGATGTGTTCCTGTCTGAAAATCATGCGAATTGTTTTCTTAAAAAATAGCATACTATATATTAAGCAAATCACACTCGAAAAAACATTGTAAATTGCCAAAGCTTTCCAAATTGAAAATATTTGACTTTAATACGTTGACGCGCTTGCATGCTTACTAAGGAAAATTCAAGCTAAAGAAATAACGAATAATGTCCGCTATTGCATCTTACTAAACTATTGCATCTTACTAAATATCAACTCATGTGTTCAGAGAACGTATGAACCTGACGTTACGTCACATTTACAAAATGGTATTTAAACAATGATGGGGTTGGCCAAATAAACACATAGCGCCAAACAGCTTGCTCGTAGAAGCAATTGAATAAGGTCAAGTATTGAATAAGTATATTCTCGAAGAATATTTATGATTTAGCCGAATCAGATTTGGAAACAGTCTTCGATCAAATCTAATCCGACCTGGTCACATCGAAATAATTCTATACCGACCTTATAACCCATGTCTACATATTTAAGAAATTTGGAAATCTTGAAGTTCCCATGTAACGGTAAATATTTGTGCTTGAAATTATTCCTGTGTTTTAAGTAGGTGAAAACCCGATTTCTAATAAACATTCAAATTCTACCTACATATAATGTCCTGATAATCGGGATTACACCCATGCATTACAAGAAATTAAAATGTCAAATAAAGAACACACTCCATGTTGTGATGTTTTCTAGCTTGTATGAGGTTCAAATTTTTTTGAAGATGCTCACAAAATTCCCGAATGGTCTGAAACAATACGTATTTTTAAAAAGTGTAAAGCAATTCTATCGAATTAATCGAGTCCATGAAGCGTATTGATTCATAATTATATAATATAAATAACTGTAATTAATGAGGTTGATTGTCTCGATTTTGAAATGATTATAAAAATATGAATACATATCATTTGCTGCATGATACACGATCACAGCTCAATTGCAAACACGACCTGGTTTTGCGCAGTCGGATTTGAAAAATTAAGACTGTTTCTAACACTAAGCCAATCCTATCCAATCCAGTAGAAGCCAAAGTATAGATAAAAAACATACGCGTTGCTTATACTCTTCCTCTTCGTGAATGGGACTCATTGCAGCAGCAGAGCTATTTTCACTATCACGCCGGTGTGCCGCATTTGCTTCACTTTGACTAGCAACGACTAAAGGGCTTACGGTGCGCATTATATCAGGACTTGCCATGTTGGTAGAACCGAAGACATCCACGTCGCTGTGATGATCAATTTGTCGTGGGAGCGAATTCATGCGTTGGCTGGATCGTTGAGAAGACATTCCATCCTAAAACAATCGATGATTAAAATTGATTTTAAACATTTTGTACTGATAACTAAAAATTTTTCTAGAAATATAGCACATTATTAAACATCCCCATTTCATAAAGACCTCAATCAGCAATCGTTTCAACCAAAATGATATTTTGTCCACACTAGTTATTTACTTTTATGTATAGATAATAAGAGTCGCATGATGTGTAGTTCGTGTCCACAATAAAATGCCTATAAAATATATTTATTTTCATTCCATAAACCTACTAATTAAAATCATCGAAAATGGTTTCTTGAACAATTTTTTAAATTATTGAAACAATTTGAAGGCAAAAAACATTGCACTCATACAAGTATAATCGAAGATGCCTTTTAGATTCAATGAAAAAATTATCGATTTTCGTGACGTGGCGGGCTAGTGCTTGATTTTTTAAATTTCGTGCCTTACTCGTGTCCAAATACATCCTTTTTCACCGAAATATCAAGACAGTTGCAACACTGTATAGTACATGATTTAATAGCGATTTGTTTCTTCAATAAATGATTCCTAATTTAGGAAGAAAGATTTATTGGACTTGGTGTAAGATTGCAACGTCTTTTATTCAATGAAACTTTTTGAGGATAAAAAAATGAATTACGTCGTCATAACATTGCAATATATATGACCAATGAAGTGCTAGGTATTTAATACATAAACGAACTTCAAGCTAACGTTCACTTTCAACCGTTGGAATGTATTATTTTATTCAATATCTGATTTATTCAATTATTAAAATATTTTTAGCATTACATTTGAAATATCAAAGAAAAATCTGCAGGCCAGAAATTTACCAAAACCGAATAGCTGACACTGACAGACGTCAGTTTGTAAAATAAGTTTTTTGAATGCACTATAACAAATATATGAATTTGTGATTATTCTAAGAATGCCTCAAAATAAGGAGAATAAAATACGCTAAAGTAAAAATATATATTGACCACTACAAATGTTCAGTGAAATGGATTCACAACAAGAACACTATAAGGATGATGTGTATAAAATTCATCACGAAACATTAACTGAAAACACGATACTCACTTGCGTATCGATGTTTATCGATATACTATAAAAACTAAGTAATACATTTAAATTAAAGCTGGGATATTGTAGACATGTTTGCCTACAATTTATAGCCATCTCTACTTATAGCAATCTTCAAATTGTGAAGCTACACTTCTAAAACTCACAGCAACAAAATAAATAAGTGCAAACGCTAAGAACAGGCGTTAAAAGTAAACATTAAACAACATGTTTATCTAAAAATACTAATGCTTGATTGAAAGACCATTAAAATTAGCACACGACTTCGTTACACGGCATTGCATAGCGAAACATTAAAACTAACATATTTTATGAAATAAAATATGGTTGCTAAGAATCACTCGTTAATGGAATCAGAATCAATTTCATAAATTTATGCACCTTTCGCACAAGCAAATACGATTCAATTACGTCTTTGAAGAACAGAACGTTCTTGTAGTAAACTTAAAACAACAACTTTACTAAGCTATTATTAAAATCAGTTAATTTAATTTTTAAGAACTGATTAAAAACTGAAATAAAATTACAAAAAAATATAAATGCAACTTCATTATAATTAAATAAGTTCTTAAACACCTAATGATAAGCATTATACCATTTTAGCATACGTAAGGGGAGGGGAGGCGGGTGAGTAAAATTACTGCCCTACTTAATTTCCGTTTTAGTGGTCTAATCAGTTCATAATTTTGTATGTGGAAAGCCAGAATATTACAATCTACAAAAAATTTATCGTTGTCCATTGGTGGGCATAATTTTTGCTGACGTCGGCATTTTTTACAGAAAGGTATGGATTTTTGGTAATTTTAAGTACGCTCTTAAACCTTTGGGGCCCGTAGAGAAACCGAAGCTTTTTTAGTAGCAAAAACGTATGATATTGCATTAAGCAGATGGTAAGTAGCACCCTATCACCAAAATTAAATTTTAAACTTCATCTATGTCGCTACACGAGGGTGTTACATATATTGACTTGCAGTCCTTAAGATACTTCATTAATGATTTCCAAAAAAATGAATAGCAAGAACTAGTATCAATGTAATATCTTTCACACAAATTGGTTGGCAAGCGCTCATTTTAACCACATGATTTCTTTAATTATTTTTATTTCCAAATCAGTGATCAGATTGATCAAACAGGAATATTAGGCTAAACTAGAAAATATAAAAATTTGAGAAGCAATTTGGCTGAAGATTTCTAAAAGTATTTAATTGCCATTATCATAAGATTAGTCATACAAAATATTAATAAGCTGTGAATTATAGTAGTCTAGAAAAACCGATTTGTTTAGGTGGGACATATATTTACCACCAAGCCTCAAAGGGTTAACACCCTCTGAATAATAGCCTAAAATGATTTTTTCAGATCAGGAAACAAGAAATAAACCTTATAAACATATACACACTGAAAAGTCATAAAAAATAAAAATGGAGGGGATTACAATAGATTCAAAACTTTCAACAATTCGACCTCACCCAACAAATTCTTTATATAATTTTTTAAAAAAAAAGGGAATCGATGCAAATCTGAAAATGTGTACAATCAAATTTGATGCGTCTCAATTTTCCATAATTATCAAATATGTATAAGGGCGTAAATTTACACCCCCACTAAAATAGAGTTCTTACATTTAAAATAGCATAAAAGCTGAGCATAACTAAAATTCTTGCAAAAAGTAAGAAACGGAAGTAACTACAAAATATTTCCTTGAATCTCTGGTAGTAAATATTTAGGAGGAAATACAAAACAATTTAACAAAAGGAAGATTAACCACGAAAAAATTTCAAATGGAATCATACCTGATTGACATATGATTCCATGCCTACACTGGGATAGGATGACTGAGTGTGGAATGGAGTAATGGTAGCAGAATCATGACTTTTATCACTTCCTATAGAATGTGTATCAGCTCTCGCTTCTAAAAGTGAAATTAATAACGAATATGATCAATTCAAGGGGCAATAAAATTTATACAAACCGGATTAAATGTGCAGCCTCTTAGGTGCTTTGAAGACATTTATGTATATGCACATATATATAAAACAAATTTTGAAAGGAGCTGAGAAGTACCCTTCACATTCAACTTCGAATACATATTGCTAACTGAATTTCCAGAGTATTTTGCCCTGAACTAATATCCCTTGATGAAACAAAATTAATATAAAAGCTGGTTTAATCAAGTAAAATAGTGCAAAGATAACTTAATAAGGTCTGTCGGATTGGGTACTGATATCCACTAAGTCAGTTTTAAGAGCAAATAGAGTATGTAGCAACGAGGAAAACAAGAAAATAGACTCTATTACAAGAACAAACCCTGATGCAAAATCACTGTAAAAATATAAAGAACTGCACCAAACATTACCATTAAAAAATCACTATTTAAAAACCTCAATTACAACTAGATTTTCTTATTTACAATCCTCACGATATGAAACCGATTTACAAATGTTGAAAAATGTTTGAATTGACATGCAAGATCTAAATAGCAAGCTGGTGGTAAGCAATCACATTAGAACTTGACAACTTAATAATAAAAATGTACAAAACATTTAAAAGGCAACAACTTAGGCAATAGTTTGTAAAGCAGCATATGAATTTAGAAAAATAAAAGGATTTCGAATAAAATATTGCATCACCATAAACAGATGTGAAAGTAAAGTTTCAAGCTAGACGCTAGATGACGATGTAAAAACAGCTGCACACAGAATGATGGGAAGAGCGTGCAGGAGAAATTAATATGTCAACAAAAATTCCTTCCCATCATAAGGTGTGCGCACAATTCAATACTGCTCTCATATTATAACAAAGTTAAAAGGGCATAGCGTTAGTAATCGAAGTGGACAGTTTCATGATGGGAAGGAATCTTGTGTTGGGTAAAATCAGTTTTTACAATTAATGCAATAAAAGGTAAAACCAATAATTAGACTTCCTCGTCAATTTCAATAATTTGCATGCAACGTCATAACACATTATTCATTACTATTCATTATAGATTACACATTTGCAATGATCACTTCTTAATGGCTAACAGACCAGGCATAATAACTGATCAACTAGCCACGACTGTTAGTTGAAGACATGCAATGATCTAATAAATAGATTTGCTTCAATCAGATGAGTCATTATCAGAGACGCTCTGTTGATTAAAGCCTAGTTTTACTGAATGTGGGTACAAAGCATTTTTATATAAAGCAGCTGCTACCGCACCTCCAAACACTTCTTCGGAAGCACAGCTAAACTCATCACCAACCAAAAGAGCGTCTCTTCCTCCGGCTAGCCGGAAACTGTTCACCTCGTTGCTAACGCTACTCATATTTGCCTCATCGTCATCCTCATTACTGCGACTATTAGCGGAAGCTTCTAATAAATATTCAGGTCGTACAAGTTCATCAGACAGACTCCCTGACGTGGAAGACGAAAATTCATTTTCTGATGGGGGATTGCTAGCCTGAGCTTCTCCACCACCACTTTGCTCAAGTTCAAAACGAGGTCGTACAGCTGTCAAAGGTGGTCTAGAATTAAACACCGGCAGATGCAATGGTGAGCGCCGCAACACTAACGGTTCCGGTACCAAGGAAGTATGAGCAGTTTGTGGGAAATTACGCTTTGGTGTGTTATTAACAGATAAACTTAATCCTCTAGAAGACATGCCTTCTGTTCGATGTTGCTGTAAATGAGGTGGTACCGTCATCATTTGATTTAAAGCCGCAATTCCAATTTCAGCAGGAAGAGGAAAATTTTCGTAATCGTGATCTGAGTCTGGGTTGTTAGGGATAACTGCAGCAGGTTGTTGTCGATCGATGTGTGCTAAATATGGTTGGATTGGTGCAGGGTTTGGCATTGGAGGGCGTCCACTGGGAGTAACAGAACCAGGTCTTTGTTGAGTTAAAGTTTCTCTGCGATCATATGTTCTTCCAGTTGGTAAAGTGTGACTATTAGGTGGTGGGGGCGCATAACCACCACCCTTCGTATTATAGCTTGGGGTTTGTGAACGAGCATTGGAAGGACCAGCCATTGGTTGTGATGGATAAGGCGACTGTGTTTGACCACTCGAGGAGTTCGGTGTTCTAAATAAAAACGAATTAAATAATTTTAAAAAAAGTATTCATAAACAGAAACAATTAAAAATTTAAAATATTCCATTTGTAAATTGCTTCAATTTTAAAACGAGATGGATATAAAAAACCACATAAATATCCAATGTATGACACAAAAGTTTGAAAACAAACTCAATGAAGTTATATAAATTGGAACTATCAATAACTGCATCATTATTGTAAGACTGTTAAGAAGTGAAAAGTATAAAAGTTAAAAATTATACCTTAGTTATACAGATGACTTCTAAACATCGATACAATGTTATTTTAATACACACTCGCATGACAATTGCAAATTATTCCAAACAACATTATCGTAACATTACATTCTTTCAAACATGTTCTTTTTTTAGAGTATAGCAAATCTTTCGGACAATTAATGAAATTTAGTGCTATTTTTTGAAGTTGGGCTGAAACAGGCACTTTTCTAGGAGATGCCTTTTATCTTTCCGAAATTCTGCATAGTTAAGAATATCAAACGCAGTTGCAGACTATTGAAGTAATTTAATCCAATCAAAATTTTCTCAGAAAAAATTACATCATAAGAAATTCAGAATTAATAGGTATTCCAAAGCACAGTCGATAGTATTACAAAACGCCATAAGAAAATTAATCCCATGGCTCTTACAGAATACCAAGCACGATTTTGAAAAAAACCTCATGGAGATTCAGGAAACGTTTGCCTTCATCTAGAGAAATATAAAACAGTTGTACTGATGATTTATTTTCCCACGCGCTGCTCAAAATGCTTTTCACAAAAATATAAGAATGGTATGAAAAAAGATTGGGAAATGAAAGCCAGGAAAAAGCGTTTTACAAATGATGTTTTGTGCAGATAGATGGTAAATTAATTTAATGTATGCGACATCCGATGGGTTCTAATGTCAAAGAAAACATTTGATAACAAATGTTACTAAGTATCTGAAACTTTGTTATATACTGTATTTGCTAGCAATTGACGAACGTAAATTAAAATGAAATGATAAATTCACTTCTGATCTAACACGTGAACTATTTTTGCGCAGAATTTTTTCCGGGTTGAAATAGAACCAGCAATAATTTGTAATGTATTTATGATTCCAATAAACAATATGAAACGTCAATTTTAAATTATGAATTAATGCGCTATTGGGGATTTGACTGCAATTAAATTTGGTTATCTACGAAATGCACGCTAAAATCAATATAAGTTCATTGGAAGATCAGATGATAGTGTCGATTATGCAAAAAAGTGGATAGTTGAAAAACATAAAAAATTCATTTGTTTGAAAAAGTACAACCTACACGGACAACATTACACTAGAAGAAATAGAACACGATTTAGGAAAATGATTGTATAACGAGTGATTGATAAACGGGTTTAGAAACGAAATCATTTAGTGAGTCAACATTTGATCTAAGTTAATATTCAGTGTGCTAGCGGATTTGGATAAACAAAGTACGATTGCTTTTAGCATAATTCGGATAACAAATAGATATTAATTCAAAATACCGTTCATGCAAACGGTGAAGAACGCTATAAAAACGTGTAATGCATTCATTGCCCGAGTAACTTTTTAAAAATACCACAAGAGCCGTGGCGTAGCGTCGAAAAATTTGGACCAGAGGCACCTGATATAAAATGTACATAAAAGAATTTTAATGAATGTTAATTCAACATTATTTTATGTACACCTATGCTGATATTACAGTGTGAAATCAATATATGGTTATGGTTATACAACATGTACATTTTCATTTCAGTCTGCCATGCTTTGTACTATTAAATTTGAATCATTTTTTATGATATAGTGAGTTTCTGGTAAAAATGATGTAGCTATAGTATATGCTAGCACAAAAACCATCTCAATAAAAATATCCACAATTCAATTGTTAAGCATTTACAAGAAACAATTTATACACATTAATTTCCAAACATTTAAGCATGATGAAGCTCCACTACATAATGCCTATTGTTTTAGATTGACTAAATAATCTATCCCTATAAATCACAGTAAGAACTTAGCTGTAATTCTGGAGATGGTCGCAAAAATACCAAGCAAAATCTTAGAATCGATTAATTTGCAAAATCTTTGTCCATGTATTCAATAATGCATGCAAGCAAGGGTGTGCAATGAACGATTGTCAAAACAATACTTGCCAATAATTCAAAAAAATTCTAGTCATTAGGGAAAAATGTATAAATAATGTATTTACAATAATTTTGTCATACTAAGGTGGGTTTGCAGATGCGCATTTTACTGCTTACTAGAAAGAACTTACTCCCAACAACCCTGAATATACAGATATTCTTCTAAATTCGGAAGGGATTTCTTTCAAATTTTTATTGTTTAGGAACAAACCAGCTACGAGATGAGACTGCACAAAATGATTCTTTAGATAGAAACAAAACATATTTTCTTTTTTTTTCACTCAAATCATGTTGTGGAAGCCGAATTTTATTTAAGTCAAGCCTTTATATAAATGTAACATTAAATAAGGCACAGTTGACTGAATTCTAAATTAATGTGTTTTTATAAACAGCGTAGAGTATAAACAAAACGTGGTTTTGAATGTAGGGTTCTTTGTTAGCCAATAATATTTCGCAAAGGGCCCCACGAAAAGCAATTATTCTAGCAGAGATTGATTTCATCACGTGACACTTTAGTACGAAGAATTCTTTAAAAAAATTCACATTATTAACGGGCTCAGCATCGACTGGCCCTTGCTCTTTGTTGATTGGCTATTAAACGATACATAAAAAATTTAAATAGCATTATTAAATGTCGCTCCGTCGTTTCTAGATAGATATTAAGCTTGAGACGTTCGTAGCCGTTTTTTAATTGATATGCAACTTTATATATTATCTCTTCAAATATTAAAAGTTTCAGATATATTTTTAAAATTCTCTAGTGTGGCCGGGCTCCAAAAGACGCGACGACAATGCACAAGAGTGAGGAAGAAGAATGTCAAATTGCGGAACACATAAAACAAGCACATTTTTAATTTCGTTAACAAAATCTATACGAAATTTTTATGTTCGCTTTGTCAAAACAGACCAACTCGGTCCACAAAGAAAAGTGAAAAATTAGATACATGATTGCATGAAAATAACAGAATAAAATGCATATACTAGAAAAGGTATCAATATATTACCACTCACTTAATTTGATGCAATTTAACAGCAAATAAACGGAAACCGATATTAGTTAAAAATTTATTAAGCGTACGCTGAAAAAATTGGAAAATGTGGCCGGTTCCAACTGTTATATTTCACGAATATGACTGGAATTAAAAACTTACATCTTGTTTTAGGCTTCCTCTATTAAAACCCACATGGCAAATAGTCCTGATTAAATGTAAACGAATTTCATACGATACAACAAAAGCATTCATAATCTTATTACAAATGTGAGATTTAGATCAAAGATATCTATCCAAATGCATAATATGTTTCACAGGGTGCAAATAGATTTTAAAAACATTCAAAGCGTAAACAACAATCTAGTTCACTTTCAATAGCTTTAAATTCAATCAGTGGCTTCACAGTAATCCGAATGTTTTCGTTTAAATGTCTGTCAGGTCATGAATATCAGCAATTTGTTAAAATAGAAAAGTAAAAATGTATTAACAAAATGTGAAATAAACTATTTAAGACTGCTAGGGTTTAGCTTTGAAATAAACGATTAGAAATGTTATCATTACAGAAATGAGAAAATTGCCGAAGACGGCAGGATTAATCGTATAGAAAACTAAACCAGTTAGGAATTCCTTGACAAACGTTAAAAACAAATTCCCTCCATTTAGTATCTTAATCTACAAAATTAGTCATGCACAGAAACAACCGCACGGGACATAACATTACAAAAGGTAGATGGCACTTACGGAAGCGTGTGATACATGCTATAAATATAAATTAGTGCTAAAGCAAAAATTAATAGACAGAAAACGATACGTATAGCAACAAGCATGAATTGAACATGAACAACTTTAGAGTATTGCTTTTGGAAGCGGAATTGATAAATCTAATATATTTACACAACTGACGGCACACTTTCTGCCTTTAGCAAAAATTACTCAATAACCGACTCTATTTCCTTTCAGTCAACTCAAGTAAATGGGAACACTGAATACAAATTCAGATTACAACGAAGCTTGTTAAAAATACATTAAAACACTAAACTAGTAGAGAGCATTTCTCAATAACTTTAATTGCCATTTCTCTATATAATGAGAAGAAAATGAGCTTACACTTGGTTGCTGAACAACAACGCTTTCTATTGATGTTAATCAACGCTTTGTTTAAAATTAGGTCAACAGTATAATTTTTTAAATTTTTAATCAAAGCAAAACGTTTTATCACCTCATTTAAAAATGTATACAATTTTCCAATTCAATTAGCGCTGTAATGTCATAAATTCCAATGGACTTATAGAGGAGTAAATCAAGACATGGACTTGCGATTAAAATTTCAATGCTATTTTACATGTGGTCATCTTACAGTTAAATATAGGAATGTCACGATTAATCGATTAAACGCTTCATCGAAGAGTAATTGCTCAATAGAAGAATGGATATAATGCCTCCATAACTCAAAGATTGGACATACAAAAAGAGATAAATGCTTGGCCTTTGGTGGTGGCAGAAACAGACTTAAAAGTGGAAATGTTTCCAGTGAAAGTATTTTCGACAGCTGACAACTTTGCACTAAGCAGCACATGTCACTGGTTCCTGACAATGTGGACAACAAACTTGATCAAGAATTATTTCTAAGATGGTAGAAATAAACAACTAATATATTAATTTTTTGATTAATCTATTAGAAAAATCATTAATCGTGACAACCCTAGTAAAATATTGATTATAAATGTTCATTAGAATGCATTTTAAAAAGTCCTTTGATATTTAAGATGGGGTACAAAAAACTTATAAAAAGCGTTGTAAAAGAATTTACCTTCGTCCGCCAACTTTAGTCTGCATTTGTTTTCGTACAAAATCGGACATCTGTTTCTGTGTACGCCCACTAAAAACATGAGTAACAGTTGAAAATTGATAAATTGATTATCTAAAAGAAATAAAAGCAACACAGGGGAATTACATCCACTGCACCCAGTAGCTAAATAATACATTGCAAATATCGACTATTTTGAAATTACAATACTAAAAATCCCTAATTGCTAATGAGCACTACATTCTAAATAAATGACAACAATTCCTGAGGAGTCCATAATTATCCACTACTTAATTTTTAAAAAGTAATGTACGAGGTTTTCGCGTTAAATGGACGACACAGTGGATAACTGAAAGGATCCCAATTAATCGTACCTATAGGCCGCAATGCTACAATAAGCAGGTTAATTGCATATAGCTAAATGTATGATTAAGAGAAGAGAAAAAATTTAATGCAGAGTTTTTCGTTTTTAAAACGTTGAAAGCACAATGAATATAGCTGACATCCATCCAATCAATAGTTTCAAATTCTTAATGCATTGCTTAGAAGAATTTTATCTCATGTAAAAAATGTGAACATTAATCATTGAAGAAATCCGCTTAGCAAAAGCTATTTGTATTTTGACGTTCTCTTTTGTTCAATTCTTATTCAAACACATGCTCTTACAATTACTGAATGAGAAACGTCCTACCAAACATTCGCATAACTAACAAAGGGAAACCACGTGTCCAAAAGATAATTAAGGCAAGCCGGAAATATTACCGTGTTTTAATTACAAGCAATTTTTTTAGCAGATAATATATTGGAAAATTACAATTGCGAATGCATTATTTTAATATAGTAGTTCATCATGATAAAAACTATTTAGTTATGCTAATACAAACGTTGCCTGCGTATAATTGAGAAAACCTGAAAATAAAATCATTTGAGGCCTATGACGAAGATATTCAGTGCAACATCACTTAGAAAAAACTATTTGCATATTGAACCCTTGAAAGAATTGCTAGGAGGAAATGCATAGATTTTTAATGCTAATTAACTTCATGAAGCAAGAGTCCTATCATTTACTTATTATTCCAATTTTTGGTCAACCATATGGTAGCAAAATCCGCATTTAACACTTAACTCACAGTGTAAACAATTGCCTCACATAAGTAGAAAGAAACTTTTATTGAAGTATAAAAGAGGCGTAAATTCCCACAATTATGTGAATATACAATTCCCACCCACACCAAATGTGGAGCGGGTCACCATCACAAGTTTAATCCCAAAGAAGTGCTGCCCAGGTTTTCTGAAAAATAGTACATGTATAAACTAAGTATCCAAATAAAAAATTATAATTGAGGAGCTGAGAAAAATAGTCGGCTAACACACATTTTTAATGTTTCACTGAAAAGGTTTTCGCAGTTCATGCTACTATATTCCATTTAATCATGAAAAAATTAGTGATGTAGTTAAAACCATTCACTAAAAAAGAAAACATGACAATTAATTATATAATATTAAATATCCTCATTAGTCTATTATTTTAATGAGGGTTAGCCTACAATGGTTCTCAGTCCCTTAAGTACAAAGTGTGAATTAGATTGAATTGTTATTGGGATTACAACAGGACACCGACTTCCATTATTAGTCTTCCCAAACCTTAATAAAATATAATTAATTGTTTACTTTTTCCAATAAAATAGATCTATTTTATTAGCATGGCAAATTTCGAGGTAGGAGCCGGGTAAATTACTGGAATAGTCTGTTTCAACTATTTAATTGTGATAACTTCCCATTTCGCATGATTAAAGTATAATACGTTTTATTTTTCTTATTTGTTAGGAGCAAGCTATGAAATAAAACACAATGGCATTACTTAAAAGCAAATAAAATTATAATTAGAAAAATTTATCACTATTATCTCTCCAAGTATTAATATTGTAATTAATAGTTTATTATTTAAACATTTGATTTGGAATTATGGCTCTTAATTACTAATGGACACAAACTGATATTTATATTCTTACTCGTTTATTTGTAGCTAAATTTTATTATACTCAACATGTTAGAGATTACAAATTACAAGATTATAAGATTATCTCATGCATTAAATATTATAAATGCATATTTTTCATATTTGTAACAAAGCAAAAATTCCATATAAAGAATGCAAAACACACATCAGTTTATGTGTTGCAAAAGAGATGAGATGAAGTGCAAAGCTAAACTCGAAACCGCATCGCGCTCTGTCTGTAATTTTAATATTTTTAGCTGTGTGAGAGAAAAGTGAAGTTTCAGTGAACCCTACTGAGGTAAATCTTTTGATCAGTCAAGACTTCAGAGACTGCATACATGTACATTAAGGTGTGTCAAAAATCACGATTTGAAAACAGACGTAGTCCAAATTTGGAACTTTTATGTGTAGAACATGAATCTGGTTTTCATTTTACTGCTTGTTTTGAAACACCATTCACTTCTGAAATTTGACAAATTGTACTTCCAATTCAAAAAAATTCAGACATTCAATGCAGCGACACGTAAGCAATGCAAATGTGACTTGATAAAATACAAGGGCAACATGACTCATGATTCTGATTTCAATTTGATAGAAAATATTTAGCGTGTATTTGGTATAATCCGTTTGCATATAACTCACTATTTACTAATAACAGAATGAAATGATAGCATATTTTTGAACAAACTATGAACCTCATTCTCCAATAGAATGTCAAATCAAAGAAGAGTACTTATACTCGCATTATTGAAAGTATTGTTGTTTACCTCAGATGATATATAGAGACATACAATTTTACAAAAGCTGTATAATGGAAAAATGATAAATTTATTATAATAATGCTTGCAAAAAAATTGGACGATGTTGGCTCTTACAAAATATGGATTTTCAACTTATTGTACAACTTATCGAAATTTGAAAAAATACTTAATTCCATGAATATTGATTCTGAAAAATTGCTTGATGTTCCGTGAACAAGAAAATCGTTTTATAATATGCAAAAAACCGAATTGTCATTGCACATCAAGGAAGTTTGTTGCAAATTTCAATTTAATAATTTGTCAAATTCTAAAGAAGAGAATTACTATTGAATTTTTTGTCCACAAAACCGGAAGAAATTCTGCAAATGCAGATTTTACTGAAGTATTGTGATTCATAGAAAAGATTTGTAAAAAAAACTCCAATTTTAAGAACTACTCTGTATTACATAATATACAAATCAATTTGACTTTTACAAAATCACTAGAAATTACCCAAATTGATTTACCTGAAATTGACAGGTAGCCCCGTATTTGTATTTTGATCTGGACATGGGGATATAAGTTGAAAAATTTATTTGTCAAATAATCCACACACAGTTAACAATGCAAAGTGGAAGAGAAAAAGGCATTTTCTGCTTATTTCCTGAAATAAGGGATACTACATAACCTGCTAGAATTGAAGTAAATTCATTCATTTTGAATTATTGGGCCATGGTGTTGGTACAAGAATTGATTGGGATCATTTAAATGGAGGTTCATATGTATGCAAACAGTTCAAAATATCATTGTGAAACATGAATAAAGTTGTAATAAAAATAAGCTAAAGCATAATATTATTTTATTTAGATTATAAAACTGCAAGATGAAATTAATATTTGTTCATTTGTGAATACAAATTTTCAATAAACCAGCCTAAATAAATACCTGAATATTAAAAAAAGCCAAAACTCAATTGTTTTATCTAACACAGAACTAAATAAAGGTCAAATTCGTAATCTATGTATAAAAGTTCTACTAACTGGATGGGTCCGAAATTAAGAATTTGAAAATCAAAATAGTTATTATTCGCCTTGATGTTGGATGACGGCAAATATCTGTTTAAAAGCATTGAATGGAACACACATTTTAAGTAAATTGCTTTAAGTTTCCCAAATAAATTTGCTTTCATTAAGCAAACATTTAAAAAGATTTTCTTGAAATATTGATTAAAAATTTTTTGAACTTTCTAATAGTACTACATTGATCTGGGAGGAACGAGAGAAGTGGGCAATAATATAAGCTAAAAAGACTATTTCATTTGTCGTATACAGTTTGAAAAAAATTGTTTCGAATCCAGAAGAGATACACCGGGTCCGGATCTTAGCAATGACCCCTTTTTTCCTTCTATGTTGAAAGCAGTCAATTGGTAGCGTTCAAATAATATGAAACAAAGCAAGTACGTTTAAATATTTCATTGCACAAAGTAATAAAATATTTATCAACAATTATTTGCTATTAGTGTATATGCAAAAACGTAATTCATTATAAAGGATTTACCCGAATCTAAAGGAAGAGCCAGAGTGCAATAATTTTGGAGGCAATGGCGGTTTTTTATCATCTGAACTAAGCGCAAATTTGTTTTCGGGGAGTCTGAAAAAGGCATGATGTTCGATGCAATCTTTCCAAAATCGCTTACAAGCGTTACGTGATGTCATTAAATATTCTTGAGTTTGATTCACCTAAACAAGACAATCTAATACAAATAACTATGAAGACAAATTACTGAAATACGCAAAAAAATCTTACAGAAGACTCTGGATGCAACTTAATCAAGAATATTTTTTTCTTGAAACTCAGCTTTCTGATTTTGGGCCAAGTAAATGTATTGACTTTGTTGTTCTGTTTGAAAACAAGAATACCGTTATAATTCACAGCAATATGCAGAAGAATATTGTCCGAATCCTAAAAAAAGTTCACAATTTCATAAATGATTAACGGTAAATTAATGAATCTAAAACCTTTCACATACGACTGGAAAGTTAATAACGATTTCTACTTACGCGAACAGGATGAAGTCTAAGTCCATACATATCCAATCTTCTAGCAATATCTAACACATTGAAATCTGCTTCTGCAGGTGCTTGACCACTAAAAAGATGATATTATTTTATATTGCATATTTTAACAGGAAAAAGTACTTATTATTAAATAGCGGAATCGGTAAGTTTAGAAAATTTAAATAATTTTTTTTTGCTTTAACTTAATGAAAAAACATACTTAACGCAAAAAATCAATTACATAATGAAAGCACAATATTATACGTTTAATAATATAGAGCATATTTAGGTTTTTCAAATATACAGTGGCCGCCTAAAGTATTCGGACACCAGCCAAAAGTCACATTATTGTAGTGAATAAACACATACATAACGGTACTTGAATAATTATGTACATTATCTAATAAAATAGACCGATAGGAGCAGTCCAATATTTGGTCGATTATAAATATACATTCACCACGCGTTTCATCATTATTCGCTATGCGTGATTGTGAATTACTAACAGAAAAGAGACACAAATCATTGAATTAGGGGGACTGGCCTGTCATATAAATCCATATCAGTTCATGTTGGCATTGCACGATCCACTGTTTGATACAATCCAATGATACAACACTACGGGTGATTATAACTCTTTCCGACGAACGGGTCGGCCCCTTGAAACTAAGCATGTAGACAGATCACTCCATATGGCGAGCAGCGATTGCCAATAGCACGTCTGCTGTTGCCATACAAACTGCAATTGGAGAAATATCAAGCACATCAAGTGCCTGCACTATTCAACGTCGTTTGCAATTTGAAAGTGGTCTCAAGTGTTCTCGACCTGCACGCAAACCGCTATTATTGGCTTTGCCAAACCTCATTCACATTGGGACAATGTTAGTTGTAAACTATTAGAAGTTTAAAAAGGCAAACTCCCGAGGTAGATGGCGACGAACCAAACAACTTTTTCCAGCAGAACGGGTCCTTCCAATACCGGAGAGATAGTGAATCGGTGGTTTGTCAGAGCTCTTTGATGTGCTGTCACCATGGTCAGATTCATCCCCAGATTGTTATAGAAAAGANTTTCAAATATACAGTGGCCGCCTAAAGTATTCGGACACCAGCCAAAAGTCACATTATTGTAGTGAATAAACACATACATAACGGTACTTGAATAATTATGTACATTATCTAATAAAATAGACCGATAGGAGCAGTCCAATATTTGGTCGATTATAAATATACATTCACCACGCGTTTCATCATTATTCGCTATGCGTGATTGTGAATTACTAACAGAAAAGAGACACAAATCATTGAATTAGGGGGACTGGCCTGTCATATAAATCCATATCAGTTCATGTTGGCATTGCACGATCCACTGTTTGATACAATCCAATGATACAACACTACGGGTGATTATAACTCTTTCCGACGAACGGGTCGGCCCCTTGAAACTAAGCATGTAGACAGATCACTCCATATGGCGAGCAGCGATTGCCAATAGCACGTCTGCTGTTGCCATACAAACTGCAATTGGAGAAATATCAAGCACATCAAGTGCCTGCACTATTCAACGTCGTTTGCAATTTGAAAGTGGTCTCAAGTGTTCTCGACCTGCACGCAAACCGCTATTATTGGCTTTGCCAAACCTCATTCACATTGGGACAATGTTAGTTGTAAACTATTAGAAGTTTAAAAAGGCAAACTCCCGAGGTAGATGGCGACGAACCAAACAACTTTTTCCAGCAGAACGGGTCCTTCCAATACCGGAGAGATAGTGAATCGGTGGTTTGTCAGAGCTCTTTGATGTGCTGTCACCATGGTCAGATTCATCCCCAGATTGTTATAGAAAAGATAGCAGCAAGTCACGGCACATCAGCGTTTAAGTCCAAGAAATGACAGTCCACTGTTATCGAACTCTCATTGACTCGATACACCAGCGCATTAATGCCATTAAAGCTGACCATGGTCGTATACACAATATTAACTTACTTACGTAAATATGCATTATACATCAATAAACATATAATATTGTAGTTACATGATCTGATTACTCATAACAATTTTACATTTTTAACAAAATCTATCCTTAAAAACATTTTTGTATAAAGTCAATAATCTTTATGAATAGAATAGAAATTCGTATAACGGTAAGTAAATGAGTTGAAATTTTTCACTTCAAAAAAGAGCAAAGCCTAGAGCGACATGTAGTGGTTTCTTAAAAAAGGTAATGTTCAATAATTGAAATCAGTAGACAGAATTTCTAAGACATGCTAAAATATGTAAATATGCAATAAAAACATCATACATGTGATTACGATGATATTCCATGACTTTGTTCAGAAAAACTTCAGTTTGCTCGGGTACGAATTTGAACATACACAGGTATCTTGGTTCATCCTTATATTGCTCAAACACATAATCCCCCAACTCGGCTAAAATAAAATTTATAAACGTAATATTTATAAGAATAACGGAGTAAAAAACGGACAATTGATATCATATATAAATGATATAGCACTGCCTTTCAATAAGATGTAATAAATAAATTCTGACGTAAATTGGAATTTGTGATACATTCTACTAAAAAAAACTTATCGATTCCACAAATAAATGTGTAATAATTGAATACTCAACAAGATCCACGTTAAATCCAAGAAACTATTAGTTTGAAAATATGTAGTAAACGTTTATGACAATTGGGAAGAATTCTGGAAGCACATAAGCTGTAGTATTGGTGTAAATTTGCTTTGTAAAATTGGATTAAACGATATAAATCAATTCGTGACTTCAAAACCGAATTTGAAAATAATAATTTAGGGATAAACCCAGTACGTTTTTTAGTACAATGAAAATTCGCACTATAATCGCAGAAATGTGAGACAAATTAAATATAGGAATGAAGTGAAGAATTGTGTTTCTAGCTCTATAAAAAACTTGTTTATTTCTAATAGAAAATTAGAATTAAAGAGAACTGCACTTCAGATCATAAATATTTATTAAATAAATGAATTACGATTAATAAAAATAAAGCAATCATTTAGTGTAAATTTGACTAACGTAAATATCAAATTAAATAAGGCTAAATTATAGTTAATGATAAGAGAGGGAAATTGCTTATCAACAAATCTGAGTAAAAGTGAACAAGCTATGTTGGAAATAATTGTTTTCTCACAATATGAGTGTTAAGATCTATTCTACAAAATACACTGATACAAATTTACAATGACTCCCTTACGAAGTAATTAAATTGTGATTTAAAATGACCGCAGTTAAACAGAAACCTATAAAAGTACTTCACTACACCAAGTTATTATTTTGATTGCATTTTATGGTATATACCGCAGAGTTTAAGGACGAATGCAGTTTACGTTAATTCAAACTACAATGTAAATTTTTAACATTTTTTTAAAAATCATATTGTAATTTCTGTAATGAAATTTTTCAAAGTAAAATATATCAGTGAAAAGCTTATTTGCGCAGCAGGCAGAAGGTTGCAGGTTGACCGCACTTTAAATGCAATACCTGACTGCATATTTCGTATGTATATTATAATAGTATTAGTATTACGCTAAAATATGACTTCCCTTAAAATATTTATAGAGCTCTTTTTTTAATAAATTTTTATATATCCGGAAAGAATATTTTTATTCAAAAAAGCATATGGGGCTGTTGACTATTTCACAAACTAGTTTCTAGGTCGAGCCCAAATGATGCAACTTTTTTTGCTAAGCCAATTATAGCGGGCAATGCTATAGGATAATTTTAAAATAAATTGAATTCGTCCAGAGGGAGTTCTTATTGTAATCGGTATAGAAATAAAAGTTGTAGTTTGCGCGTGGTTGCCCTTCTTTCCAAAAAATTACGAAAATTAATATTTGGAAGTTTGCAAACCTGTGAAATAGCAGACAATGTTGGCTTCAATTTGTAGCATAAATGTGAAAAAATTCACAAAATAGAAAAATTGTATGAGCCTCTCAATTATAACGAAAAAACCTTACTCCGTAAAAATAATTGCATTACGTATTATAGAATGGCAAAAATATAGCATATTATTAACAAACGTAATTCGATAGGGCAGTTTTTATTATATTCATAAATTTAATTTTTTTGATAACATTCAGCGCCCGATGTAAATTCTATACTTTAAAGAACAAATTTTTAAGGCATTGTGTAGCTTGAAAGATTATACACAATTATTGCAACGATGAATGCACATTATTGTATTCACCTAAAATTTATATTTCAAGGTTGATACCAATTAATTTGTAAAATTTTCTAGTGACGATTTCACAATATATTCTATTTTTATAAGATTTATAGAAATATAATACACTACATTTAGTACATATTTAGACAGCTAAACCTGGATGAACAACAACATTATTATTGTAATTTTCCGGTTTCAACAATTATTAACCATATACAATATTAAGGGGATGACTTCATTCAATTACAACTATGGGAATTTGATGTAGCACCATCTAAACACTTAGTAATAAATTCTATATATTCTAAGTAGTATATATATTTTTTTTTTCTCCCGCCAAATACAAATTCAAATTTCTCGAATGATCAGGTTAGGGTTAGCAAATTTAGCCCTGATTGAAATGTTCGAATTGAAAACAGCGAAAGGGTCGTAAAAATGAACTGGGTCAGCCTGGGAAAAAATGGGGCATTTGCGACTATATGGCTCAATCGGAGAGGCCTGTCAATTCCTGCAAGATCACCCCCTTTTAAAAAGGAGACTCGGTATTGTTAAAATAGTGTTTGCGTATTAAATTTACTTGAATTGAGCTTTAGATGAATCACTAATTTACAGATAATTGAAGTTAAAAATCTTCATTTAATTAGAGTGAGTTTAGACTATACATTGGGAATTCATGCTAAAACATGATTTCGGACACCAGTAAACAAATTTTTGAAAGTCAAAAAATGAATATTTGGCAAAAATACAAAAGAAATGTAATTATATTTTTTAAATCGTTTTTTCAATTTTCATTTGAAATTATTTTTGAATTTTTGCTTGAAATTTTCAGTTTTTTTCTCGATAAAGAATATCAATTATTTCAATATATTGTCATTGTAACATTTATTGTTTAGGAAACAATGATTAGGTAACCTTGATTGAATTCCAGATGTATATGTAACTGATTGATTTCTGATCAAATGATGAAATTTAGTAGTGGGATAGTGCCGCTGGAATCTGTATCCGAAAATGTCAGTTATTTAGAATTGAGTGCATTGAGGTCTTGTACATCAGCCTGCACAAGCTCCTGAAAAGCATTATATGGAGAGTATTAAGAAAATAAATTAACCCTTTCATTCTTAAACAAACTTTCAATCAAGAGAAAAAAAATGCACTTTGTAATAAAGCATACTATAGTATTAGAAAACATATTGTAGTACACATATATCAGTATGTTCATCAGTGTAAAAAACACAAGATGTATCCATATGGATACAATAAGAGTAGACAAAGTACTTAAAATTTTTCATTGAAAAAATGCTGTTCAAAGCACATGGATCAAAAGTAGTCAAAGTTAATTCTTTGTAGTATGGTAAGTATAAAAGCAGTTTTTTATCATTTAAGCTCAAATGAACATCACATTTCATGCACTTCCACCTTGTTTGACCTCCATCGCAGCACTTACACCTGCATTTGCCAGCATGCAGTTGAAAATGATCTAGCTTGTAAAATCTGATATTGTCAACTGCTGCAATTTCTTGTGGACCTTTCTCTTTTGTGTTTGTGACTGTGGAATAAAAGTACTAGGGTGCCCGGGATTTCTACCAATTGCTTTATTGCATTTAGTAAGACCTTCGCTAATTTCAAGAGTGAAATCTTTCAATGCCAGCCGCTTGTATAGCTTATCTATATTCGAACCAGGAATTCACTATTGCTGTCCCAATGAGATAAAACCAAGGCGATACATAATATTATTATGTATCGCCTTGGATAAGACACAATCCTCATTTAGTATTTCGAACTTTTACGGTCAATCTTGTAGATGCTGAGAATCATATCTTTTCATTGTACACTTTGACAACATTCGGTCTATTTAGTTCAACAAACTGCATTTTTCTACTGGTTTACTGTGCAAGTGATTGCACGTTTATCATACCAGCGAACAAGTATGATTCCTGAATATGCGTCCACAACTTCATCATAGGAACCACGTCCTTCTTTCTTCAGATCAGCCTCAGATTTCAGAGGTGCATAGTGCAATCGGTTGATTCGCATGGTTCCTGTTGTACATATTTCCATGTTGTAACGTAAGTGTTGTTCATGTACAGTTTAGCACCTTTGCAATCATTAGGAATGGACAAACAAAGAGATCTTACAACATTGGCAACTGTTCCAAATTGAGGTAATGTTTCACGTAATTCTGTATCTTTTGCAAAATAGAGGATAAAATCACGCAGAATACCATTCGATGAGGAACGTGAGATCATTTTGAATCCCCATTTGTGGGTTTTGTTTGGTACATACTGTTTTAACAAATGTTGACCTGTGAATCCTATGATTTGTTCATCAAGAGACTGATCTTCAGACATGGGCAATGTTCTACATCTTTCTCTTAAAGAATCATAACCCTCTTGGCCACGAATCTTCATTTTTGAATTATCACATACATGAATGTATTGACTTATTTTTTTACAAAACGCGTCAGACCCATAATGTCAGCAACGAAAGGCACTCTTGTCCTCTGAGACCAATAATCACGATATGAGGGTGCCTTTATAATAGCTGAATAAATAATTATTCCGATAAATTGTTCGATTTCCAAAAGATTGCTTTTTATGCTTACACCAGCCTGTTGAACACTAGAGATTAGTTTGTTCAGCAATATATGCAAAAACATGATCTGCAAGGTAGTTTCAACCGATCATATGGATTTTTGTCCGTTTCAATTTCAACTGTCTGAGATGAAGGAACGAATTTTGTTTCTGGTAAATATGATGTATTTCGCCTCCATCTGTAAACACGCTCAGTTACCTGTAGGTTGTGGAGGTTCATCTCCTTCTGGAACGTCGCCTTCATTCTGCTCATCCTCTTATGGCTCATTATCGGAATTGTTTCCACCCTGAATAAGTATTGTAATGTTCTCGAATAGCCTTCCAATTGCCGTACGTTTAGCTGCTCTAGAAGACAACCTCTCCATCTGAAATGAAATGCACATCATATAATTTTATATTAGTGTTTATATTTTTCTAATAACTTTTCAACCTTTAAAATTTGTTTTCTTTACAAATCAAAAATAAAACAATTGAATGTCGATAAATTACGGAAATTCCATAACTGTATCCAATTGGATACAATAATAATGTATTACTACATTCTTATTGTATCCAATTGGATACTCCAATTTTATCAATAAAACAAGTACAATATCGATTACTATACACATTACCACTGTTTTACAATAAATATCAATATAATTGGGTACATTTTAACTAGTGTAACATAGCAGATTAATGTATTTTCACAACAAAATATATACAGAAAAACAGTGTCTGCTGCAGCTCCACACATTATGGAGAGTGGATGAAATTTGACCAATTAAAACACACTTAAAAATATATTCCAAATGGAAACATTAGGCATAGAAACCTCATACAGGAATATTGATCACACTAAGCAATGTTAATTTCAGTGTATCCATTTGGATACAATAAGAATAAAATGGTTAATATCACCACTGACGGGTATTGAGCAGAAGAAATTTCACAAGTAAACAACCGGCTGTTAGATAAGACCAACAACATTTGAATACATTTTTATCAAAAAAAACCAATATTTGACGTAATTGAATTTATTTTACTCTAATTCGAATACATACCTTGAACAATGTATGATGCCATTAGTGCAGCTGTGCTCTCTGAGCATGGTAACATGCCACAAGCCAAATCTCGCTTAATTTGCATTGCAAACAAAACTCTAAATATTATTAGTTGCATCATCAAATAAAAATTATAATTTTTAATTATTTCAAATAGCGAAACAAAACTTTACTTGGTGAAATCATCTTGAAGTTGATCTGGTTCGGCAGTGTAAAATTTAACAGCAAACCGGAACAATATTTGAGTTGGATCTAAACTACTGCATAAATCTTTGAAATTAACATTAAATTAATTCGTAACAAATGAAAATAAAGATCATTTTTATATCATTTAAGATAAGGCAACAAACTATACAAGAAAATATCTTAACTCAATATCGAAATAAGACTTACTTTTTATTTGTTTCGAAATTTGTTTATCAAGTTCCAACCAATACTAAAATAAATAGTAACAGATATAATAAAAAAATGTTACATACGACACTTCCTGCATAATCTGCAGCATACTGCATCCCGAAATAATCACTTTCGTGTAAATTTAAATGTTTGAAAACAGCTTCAAGGAATATAAAACCAGTAGCTTTAGGCTAGAAGAAAAATAAAACAAGTAAAAATGGTAACACTTACAGGTATGTCAAATTTCGGAACAGTACCGTCAAGCAATAAAACCCGTAATTGCAAAGACTTAGAATTTCTAGATAAACTACGAGATCTAGCACCGTTGCTTTGCATACTATTAATTGAATCAGCATGAGAAGGACCTCCTTGCATTTGAACTTGCTGCTGTTGCTGTTGTTGTTGCTGCTGAAGCATATATGCATTTGAAGGCGCTTGTGCATTCATGTGTTGCACTTGAGGGATTGGTGGATGCTGAGGATAACTAGATGAATGCATGATTTGCTAAAATTCGATAACTAATTTCAACAATATAGAGCAAATTCAATACCTGTTGATGCGGATAATTTTGAAAATGGGGCTGCTGCTGACTAGGAGGATAGCTTTGCTGTTGATGATAAACAGTTTGTTGTTGCTGTAACACTGTTTGCTGCTGTAAAACCACTGTTGGTTGGCATCCATTAGCATATGGCGGTGGCGGTGTCCGAGCATAACTTGGTGCAGGGGTAGCACGAGAATTTGGCATTCCTAAAAATGGATAAACAATGAAAAACATCGATAAAAACCTTGAACTGCATTTGGTGGATACTGAAAAGACAAAGGGGTTGCCATGTTTGAATGAGTACCTCCACTGCCCATTCTAGAACCATTCATTTTTAGTTCACTAATTGAAAGTGGCGTATGAGAACGCTGAGTATTCACCAAATGAGGAGACGGTGCAACCATTGCTCGATTTGAATGCATTCCATGATGAAATGATGGAGTTGCAGCACCTCCACTTCGTGTAAGTGTTGACTGGCTCCCAAGTTGAGGTGGTATCCGCTGCTGATAATCCATAAAAACTCTGCAGTTAAACTGCAAATATGAATATATTAGAAATAATCATCTAAAGATACATCTATTCAAATTTTCATCCAAAACCTGAAAACGGTTTAATCCGCCATCTTGTTTGATATAAATCGAGTTGGCAAATTGTCGAAAAAATTCTGCATAAATCAAAATTTTTTTATTTTTTTTGAAACTTTCATTTCCAATATATTCATGATATTTGAATTGTCTTATTCTTAAAATTGAATATCCATAGCGCAATCTTATATACTGAACACAACAAGATCAGAAAAGATTTGGAGAGAGATTTGAATTCACAAACTTCTGTTTTTCAAATAATGGTCTCATTATCATTATTGTAAATTCCAATGGGGGATTTTCAATAAAATTTAAATTTGAATATTTTTAGCTAAAAAGGTTTAACTTAGTTTAAATTCCTTAAAAATAAAAAAACCAATATAAAATATTTGCTAAATTTTGAAAGAAATTCACTGTCTCTGTCTTGTTCAGTTGAATCATAAAACTATTACTTTGTAACAGGGTTTCCATGTCGAGTTTGAGTTAATTGGGCCGAGTTCGAGTTTTATACGTTTCGAGTTCGAGGAATTTTTAAAATGAAATTCCAAGTTCAATCGAGTTTTTTTCTAATTTTTTACAATAATTCTAAGCTAAAAAAAGTTTTTGTGATTTGTAAGAAAATTGATATTGAAAGAAATTTAATTTTTATGCTATTTTCAAGTGGATTTTTGAACAAGTTCGAGTTTGAGTTTTGATGATTTAAGTCCGAATTTTTTACGTTCAAGTTTTGTGAGCTTATTCAAGTTCGAGTTCTTAACATTCTGAGTACTCAAAAACCCGGGTCTGTCTCGCTTCCCCCAAACTAATTTCCCCCAGTCTGACGTCACAAAATATTAAATACCATTAGAGATACAATTTCAATGAAATTGTAATTATATATTTGAATAAATATATGTATTTCTTTAAACTCTATTTTGATTAGTTTTTTATGTAATTAAGATTGCTGAAATATGTAATTACAAGTAAATAAATGTAAATATGTTCTATAATTATAATTGTTAAGGTTCACAATTTGAATTCAGTAAACATTTAGAAATCCTTCAAAAATCTGTTTAGAATTAAAATAGAAATTTAATTATGTTGATTATTTTTGTAGTTTGTACTTTATTGTAATAGGTAATAATTTTTTCAGCATTCATTCTTTAAATGTTTGCTAATTTTTTATTATATATCTGATAGATTTCCCGATCAGATAGTATTCATTGTTTGTGCTGACAGACTATTCTATTCTTTTTTGCAGTAATCGAGAGTTGTTTATAACTTTGAAAATATTGAATGTAATTTTTTTATATGTATTTGCCTAGAATGTAGAATTAGCCTGGCAACAATGAGTGGGAGTCAGCTCTCTCATGACACCCCTGCATTAAAAGCAGTTAATACTTGAGTATATTACTTGAGGGGGACCAGGAATTTGGAAAAATCGTAATAATGAATCACATTGGTTTGCTATTTACAAATACAATACAGAAATTTATATCATCCAGG
>CABFPE010000424.1:655914-672903 GCA_900660155.1 Hofstenia miamia
ATATATATATATATATATATATATATATATACCTATATATACAGAAGAATATTGCTGAATAGTGCCAAATGGATGACACATACAAAATAAACACTATTAGATAGTAAAAAACTATGAGAAATGCAATAAAATACATGAAAAGTTTAAAATATCATTGATATAGACCAATAACATTATATAATTTACCAAATTCATAGCATGCAGTAAATATTTAAGCATTATAGCTTATAAGTCGTAAAAACACAATATGTACATATATATATATATATATATATATATATATANATATTATATAGGTGCTAAGTATAAATGGCCAAATATATGGGAACTTTGGTATAGGTTGTCAAATATATATGGGTGCTAAGTATATGGGCAGTGCTATGTATTATTTTGAAATGAGACTGGACTCTACACTTGCTTTTTCCAAATTTTGACATCAAAAATGGCTTAAGCATTTAGTTTACTGGCACTGGTGATAAAACTGGCCAAAATTGGACATATTCCAGCTGAAATCAGAATTTTTGAGATTTCTGGAAGCAGACCTCATTTTCACTGGGAAGAACTGCCAATATACCTGAAAATAATATCAGATTTTGAACAATGACCAATTTTTTTGAAAATGTAAAAATTAGTTCTAAAATGCATGTATAGCTGTTGAAATGACAATAAATCCAATTTTTTAACATTAATTTTCATTTTTTATATATTTTTTAGAATTGCTTCCTTTGAGCCCAAATTTGGTGTGGCTATTAAATTAACCCTAAAGCTATCATGCATACTCAATTTGTGATTTTTTTATGTTAACCAGCCAAACTGCTTGCAGGTGCTAATAATGGGAGAATTGGTGGTCACGGGCACTCAGTATAAAACCCATAGTACTTAGCACCTGTAAATATATATGTATATATATATTATTTGGATTTTACCAAACTCTCAAAAAGGTATGCATTTTTAAGGCAGTATAGGACTGGATTTTGCAACTCCATACAAATTATTTTAGCATATAGGAAATTTATGTAAAGTATATACATAAGCCCATTCTATAAATAGATATATTCAGCCCAATATATATTGATACATCATATCCAGAGTTATTTATATAAATAAATATAATAGCAAATCCAAGCATACATCAATAAACAACTATATAAAGTTTCTCAAAGACAAACACTAGGATAGAAGAGAAAATGTAATTAAAATAAAATCCATCCTAAAATAAGATTGTTTAAATTTTTTATCATTGCCTAATTAAAATTATTAACTTGTATTAATTTAATATTTAATATCTATCTTCTAATTTATTAGTGACATGATCATTTATAATTTATAATATTTAACATGACTATGACAATGATATTAATGCATATGACATGTTAATATGTTGGGCAAGACAGTCAATGGGTGAAAACTCCAGTGGGTGAATATTCTATTTGGCAAAAACTCCATTTGGCGAAAATGCGGTGGGCAACAAGTCCATTGGGCAAGCTATGTATAGACCTAAAAATTTGTTCCATTGGAAAAAATCAAACAAATTCAGTTGGTACTTTTTATCAACATATGAAATCTTGAAACCAACATAGGGAACCTTAAGTTTGACATAGCAAATCTTTATGACAATATGAACAAAAATTTTGCATGAATGTGGTATGATGATCAAAAACATTAGATGGGTCAGTTAAAATTTTCTCATATGTAAACTAAAATATTTATCTGAGTTTTTTCTATGAAATAAAGTAAAATATTTTGTCATTTAGACTACATTACAACTCAATAAACAACTGCTAAAAATTTTGTTGTCATTTTTGATATAATTGATATGCATATCGGATTCATTTTAAATTTTTGTTCATATTGTCATAAAATTTGCTATTGGCTTTTCGCCCAAATGAATATTCACCCACTGGAGTTTTTGCACATTGACTGTTTCACCCTATACAATAACAACATCTTAGCATGCCATGTGCATGTTTTATTATAGTAATGTATAAATATTATAAATATGTGCATAAAAACTTGTTACTAAGAAATTAATGAAGATAGATATTAAATAAATTTTTATTATACAATTATGAAAAATTTAAACAATCTTATCTTAGGATGGAAACACTTAAATATTTGTTAATTAGCTAATATTATTTTTTTACATTTTCTCTTCTATATTAGAGTCTATCTTTGAGGAAATTTATATAATTGTTCATTGATGTATGCTTGGACATTGCTATAATACTTCTTTATTAAATAACTCCAGATATGATACATCAAGTTATAGTAGTGAAACAAGTAGCAGATAAACTTCTGAGGTACTCTAAAGGCTGAATACATTTATTTATAGCATGGGTTTATGTATGGTGATATATGTTTGACCCACAAAAAATGAAAACACAAATATTTCAAAAACTCCTTTATGTTCTTGGGTGAGACAAATTTTGGGCAAAATAGCCTTTGGTCAAAAAATCCTTTAGGCAAGAATAGTATTGGGCCATATATTCATTAGGCAAATAATCTAAGAGTTCAATAGATCCAATGGGTGAAAAATTTTGGCAAAGAATGCATACCCTGGCCATTACTATGAAAAAAATTCATGTCCCTTTGTGGCCAGGAATTGGGTTTTAAATAGATTGATTGGCGATTTAGTGTACCACCCCATTCAGTAGCACCCAGTTGTCAAAATTATTGACTATCCCTCAAAAAAGTATAAAGGATAAAATGTCTAAAATGGCAGTGCCCTACAATTTTAGACTTGTCAAATAGTTAAAATATTAATTTTAATGAAGTAAATTTCTTCAAACAAGAGCTCCTTATCATTACTAAATGAAGGATTTATTTATTCAAAAATTGTGGACAACTTGGTAATTTAGTTTAAAATTTGCTTATTCACATTAGTGCTAACTAATTATTGAAATAAGTATAATATTTACCCAGATAACAATTTTGGTTTTTTTTATGTTGTTTATAGTTGTTACATACTTTTTGTTGTTGCAGCAACCACTAACATCATAATAACAACTTTAGTAAAAAATAATCAGTGAGCAGATGCTTGCAAATTTAACTTTGTTATGTTATTACTAGATCTTTTACTTGAAAAAGGATTTGCAAAACCTTTTTTGAAATTTTTAATTTGTGAAAAATTATAATATTCCAGATAAGTGAATTTTCAAAATAATTTATTCATGAATATTTGGACACCTTGACATTGACTGTTAAATATCATAAGTTACAATTGAGCTGAAGGGATTTTTCACAACTTAAGAAAGTACTATTTCAAAATTTTGCTTAATTTTAAATTTTTAAATGTTTGTTAAATTTGGCAGATTTTTATGCTCATTGTTATCATTTATATACAAGACATTCATTTAAATCTTTAACAAATGTTTGTATTGAATATGCTTAACAGTATCTCAAAGATAGTGGTCTGCCCTTTGTTGGGCATGTGTTTGGTTAAACAGCAATGTTTGAACAGCTTAGCAATATAAAACTTTGTTTTGCATATAAAATTAATGCTAAAACAATCATGTGACAACATAAAACAACGTTGTTATGACCTCAAAATATTGCTGTTTCATTCATAAAAAACAACCAAAAAGCAACCTAATTTGATGTTGTTGAAGCAATGTTGTTTTGACCAATGAAATGGTACCATTTTGACGTTAAAACAACGTTGTTTTGACACATAAAACAACCACATAACAACCCAAAACAATGTTGTTTAGACCTTAAATTGTTATCTGGGTAGACACTACTTAATTTTCATGTCACAACAGGAAATACAGCACTAGAATCATTGTGAAGTAAAGTATTTTTACACTCAGTAGTAGATGCCCTCTATTTATGACTAGTATTGTAGAATCAGTGCCTGGGGACTATAGCACCATTACTAAGGAACTAATTGACTCAGCAGAAGGTGATCTTAATAGAGCAGCCATGATTCTAACAAAATAACTATAATAGATCTAAAAAACATAAGTAATTCATCCTTTGTAATCTGTAACATCCAGGATGACCAATTCATATTGCTTCCAGCCAAAGTGCTCCCTGAGGGGAAGTAGTTTGTGATTTGAGTGTGCAGTGCTATCCTAATTGTCTCATAATTTATTTTCTAGCCCAATACAAATAAAACAGTCTCAATGTAGTTCTCATCTCTCAGCTCACTATTAAATAAAACATAATTGCTGTGAATTCACATTATCATAGAATAATTCAAATCTGGTAAACCCACTACTAGTTTTGTTTTGTATGCACACAGTTAGTTGATGCATCCAATGCATATTTAAAAGTGTTTGAATATTCTGTCTACAAAGAGTGAGTTGGGTTCTCTCATGATACCCCCACTTTCAAGTGGATAATAGGATTATTAATCCAGGGACCAGGGAAACCTGCATAGGTATATTTGCTAGTTTATACAGAGTTAATATCAGTTAAAACACACAGCATTTGTTAATATCAGTTAAAACACACAGCATTTTGGTGATGGTGACTTAATATGAAATATATTAAGAATCAATTTTTCAAATTTATACAAATGGTATTAATTTAAAGGACTTGGCAGGAATCAAACCTGCATTAAACTGCACTAGACGGATTTTTCCAACAAATGAATCCCTAACATCATTTACATATAAATTCCCATTTGATTTTTGATACACAGAATCTGCAATAATTTAAGAGTAGAACATAAATTGAATAATTTGTTGATAGTTTCATTTGCTCAATCATATTAATGAACAGTCTATTGAATGAAATTAGTCAATAACAATGCCTACACTACACATCCAATAACTCAATCTAACAAAAACAATTAAATTATAACATAATATGCACCCCAAAAATATTTGAATATGATATCATTAAATATTTCTTATATTTGCTAGTTATTATTTGATAAATCAGAAGAAATAGCTATTTTCTTGTTAAATATGACTTATTAGCATAAATTTCATTTGCTAATATACTCTTTTCTATTTAGATAAATACAATAATTTCTTTCAAAATAAATCAGAGGTGGCTGTCATAATGGTTGTTTTCAGTATTTTATACAGGTAAACATTTTATCCTTAGATATTTTGTCCATACTAAAATATTTATTAATCCTACAGGAATGCTGCATAAGTTGTCATCACTTAATTTACATTTATTGACATTTCATATTAAAGCAAAATTAACCAATGTGGTAAATTAGATTAGATATTGAATTGAAGATTGTTAGAATAGGATTAATTTAGCACTAAATTTCATGTTGATAATAAATTTGTTAGAGCTTTTGTAAACCATTGTTTTATTGTTGTTTAGTAATCTATACTGTTTGTAATAATAAGCTTGAAATAGTTCATAATTTAAATAGCATCTATGTTAACTTCCATTATTGATAGTCTTTTAGTTATAGTTGTGATTTTCATTGTATTGTCAATATTTATGTGAACTTTAATTTTAGTATTTAATTATTTACTTGAAGATTCTTAGTGTAAATAACACAGCCATTCTTATGTATGGAAATAGTAGGTCAGATTCCTACTGAATCTCCTCAAACATTAAATGATTCAGATGTTACAAATGCTGTAAATATATTTTTATAGTTACTGTTTGTTTGCATTACATGTAAGATGAAGTTATTTAAATTCTTATTAACAAATAAAGCGAAATTATATTATTGACAATATTGGTTTACTAGCTCAATTTTCTTGTTTTTCAATATTTATCAAATAATTTTTAACTGAACAAATCTACCTTATTCATAGTTGAGATTAAATATTTTGAATATGGCAAACTGTTGTATGATATTAATATTCATTTGCATTCTACATGCTATTTCATCAATAAACTGTCAATTAACATAAAATTCACCTTTTAATGTTGAAATACAATTAAGGCTGAGCATATGTCAATGAAAAACCATATAAGGTTCTTAAAGAATGCACACTAGGATGGATGCATTTCCTGTTGTCACTTTGTAATCAATTATGATACTCTAAAAGACATACTTTAAGTAGTAGTGTTCATTCATAAACAGAATACTTGAATTAGATTCCATAATAAAACAATTAGAAGATAACTGCTAAAATTAAAATGAATAACTATGAAATGTAGCTTTTCAGGGAACTTTCTTTAAATTAGCAGTAGCAACTCTCAAATTGATTTTTCTTGATCTAAATTCCAAAACCAATTTCTCAGAAACATCAATATATAATTTATCACAGTTATTAATTTTGCATTATTATGAAATGTCCACAAATGTAAAATTAAAGGGACAAATTGGAACATTTTACGTTGGAACAAATTATAGCACACCCATAAGTTTGTACTATATATGTTTGCAAAATATATATTCATAAATTCCTCTTTGTAATATTTTTTGTAAATTTATATTCGTAAAATATATGTTCATAAAGGTATTCATAGAATATATGTTCGTAAAATATGAGTTCGTAAAATTATTCGTACAATTTATGTGGGTCTGTCTCACTTCCCCCAAACTCACTTCCCCCAAGTCTGACATCACAAAATATTAAATACTGTTAGAGACACCTGTCTATTAAATTCTTGATCATTGAAATTAATGTTTACTTTATTAATATTAGAGTTTCAAATATTGACATTAACAATCCACAGAATTTTGGGATGTTTTAAAGTTACTGCTATTATTATTCTTTGAGTCAGCAATGTTTGTATTTTAGTTGAAATGGAATACATGTTTTCTTCTAAAGGAAAAAGATTATTACTCTATAATGATTATCTTTTTAATAAAAGAAATAAGTACCATGCAACTACATATTGGACTTGCATTGAAAAGGATTGTAAAGCCTGAGGAAAATCTTCTGATGGTATCATTAAATAAAATTTTGTTTCTTATTCATATTTAGAAGTATTTGAATTGGTGCAGCAACATCATCACCTTCCTGAACTCAATCTAATTACTGAGTATAGGAAAAAAAATGAATTAAGGAAAACAGCACATTCCCCAATTGGTTGCCTACATTCTACAACTGCAATTGTATTTCAATACTATAGAATAATTATATTTGTATATATATGATGATGATAGGCAATCTATTGAAACTGGTCTAGTATATGCATTTAAAATTTTATTTTTTTCAAATATGAAAAGTCTCAGAAGAATTTTTTCAAATATATATTATATAAATACATATATATATATATATATGTGTGTGTACATTTTTATAGTAATATTTTTAGCTTAGCATGGTTCTCAAAGATGTGAATGCTGAGACAATGGCACAATTCTGTTCAAACAGAGCGCTTAACTCTTTCACTACTGGGGGTTTTTTTACTACTGGACAAGGCTACTTGACTGACCTACTTTTGAAATCTGACTTACAATTTTTAAACACACTTTTATATTTGCCAGAGTTAATACATTATTTTAAGTCAAATGAACGCAACTTTGTTATGTTGTGAAACATGGCGCCCGGTCCAAAATGAACGCACGGCTTGGCGTGAAACATGGCGCGCAGTAGCAAAAGAGTTAAAGTAGTTTTGTACAAATCAAAGAATTCTGCTTTAGGTATGTTTATTTGGATATACAGACTTTATTTGGCATGAGCTGAGATAAGGCATTCTATTCCTACATCAAGTTTCATTCCATTTGAAGAGGTGTTTAATGGGAAAAGAATTTTAATATTTTTTAATGAAGACTTGCTTGCTGAAATGTGTTTATCAGATATATTACTTGGAGATGGCACATTTAAGGAAGCTCAGGAAGACTTCTCACAGATATATTCATTTTCTTTTTATAAATCTGGGCAGTTTGTACTAGCTGTGCACTGCCTAATGAATGTTATTAATTTTTATGTGTTCATACTTGAATTTTCATATAGGAAAAATCAATTTTGGCCTATTCTTTTTTTGTTGGTATTCTAAAGGAAAATACTTCAGCTATGAAAAGGCATTTATCCCCAAATGAATTATTTTTGAATATGAGGAAGCCATTGTCATTGCATTAAAACTACTACTGCCTGCAAACAAATTATATGGGTGTTTTTTCCACTTTACACAGTGAATATTCAGGTTTATATTTAATATTTTAAAAATTATATTATTTTTTTTAGAAAAATTCAGTCATTGGGATGCACAAATCTTTATAAAAACAATTCTGTAGCTCAACATTTTTGTCGCATATTGATGTCTCTGCCATTTCTTCCAGTGTCATTTGTGAATGAAACATTTTTTAAACTGCAGCAACTTATGAATTTGTTTTGCCCAGAAATTCAAAATTTATTTTACTACTTTGAAAGAGAGTGGTTGCCAAAGAATGAACTAACTAATGTTTCTTGTAGACAGGTGCACACCACCAATGCACTTGAAAGTTGGCATAACACTATTAGAAGCAGTATGCCCATTAATGATCCAACACTATTTGAATTTGTTGAGTGGTTGTGAGAGGAAAGTCTGTGAAGCTTGCAGTTGTATTCCAGAGTTACTGCAGGCCATGCAAATCAGTTGCATCCTAAGAAATACAAATTAATTCAACAACACATTGACAATTTAATTGATAAGTTTTTGTTAAAATGCATTACTATATCAGAGTTTTTAATTGGTATCTCATTCAATATTTCATCATTGCCAATGCCTTGGGAATTTCCTTCCACTTTGAGCTCAAATGTTATTATAAGTGAGGTGCCATGGCATTACATAAATGTGGAAGAGGAATTTCCCCAAAATACGGATGATTCTTATGGTGATGAATGTGATCACAACAATATTGGGCTTGAAGTTGTAATTGACTCAGGTGAATTCCTTAAACTAATTTAGTATTTAATATATTTAGTCTCTAACAGTAATGTATGTGAATTATCAATTTGCGAATTATTTGATGTAAGTAAATTATTACTATCTTGGAATATAAATTCTAAGTACTTGTTATAATATATTTTAAGTATTTTAATTTAGTAACTAGAAATGCATTTTCTTTATGCCAATATATGGAAGTTACTGGACAATTACTTGGAAAAGTTATGAAACAATTTGTTCTGGAAGAGGTATATTTATATTTGTGTTTTTTGCTGATTTCTTCTCCTTAGAATTACAACAAGCTATTAAAACATTTCATTGCAACCAAGAACGACATTTACATATGGGTAGAACATCCTAAAGTTATCATTATACTTACTCAAAAACTTAAGCAGCATAAATTCAATGTGATTTTAAAACTGTTAGATTACCCTGCAGGTGCTAGTGACTGTAAATTGCTTTCAATTTGCAATAATATTTTGTAGAATCAGATTGTTTGAATTAAATGTCTTTGCTTATTTACATTATACATTTGACTACAATTCTAAGATTATATTATTTGATATGGGATCACACTCTTTGAGTTATCTGGTTCAAACCCAGCCTGTTCATACAATAAAATAAGAAAATCATTTTATTATAAGTGAATTCTGTAANCTACATAGAAAACTAATCAAAATAAATTTTATAGAAATATATATATTTATTTAAATATATAATTACAATTTCCCTGAAATGGTGTCTCTAACAGTATTTAATATTTTGTGACGTCAGACTTGGGGGAAGTGAGTTNACGACATTTACATATGGGTAGAACATCCTAAAGTTATCATTATACTTACTCAAAAACTTAAGCAGCATAAATTCAATGTGATTTTAAAACTGTTAGATTACCCTGCAGGTGCTAGTGACTGTAAATTGCTTTCAATTTGCAATAATATTTTGTAGAATCAGATTGTTTGAATTAAATGTCTTTGCTTATTTACATTATACATTTGACTACAATTCTAAGATTATATTATTTGATATGGGATCACACTCTTTGAGTTATCTGGTTCAAACCCAGCCTGTTCATACAATAAAATAAGAAAATCATTTTATTATAAGTGAATTCTGTAAAATTTGTTCTATAATGTCTATAAAAATGAGCAGCTGTGTTGACATTATTTAGTGTAGTTAATATTTTTATAGTTTAGATGCAAATAATTGTAAATAAGTGCTATAATTACAAACATTGACAGTCATCCTTTGCATTTAGTTGATATTTAGCAGTTGCCAAAAGTGTTTAGATCTAACAGATACTTAAGTGTTTGTGTTTATATGCCTTTTGCTCTGTACATTTCTTAATATATAGCTAATTTTTAAATGGTAATTCATTTTTGTTATTGATTATTGAAAATTACAGGTTTTAATACTGTCAAATCTACTTATTGTAAACAAAATATTGGGAAAATTATTGCTGTAGGTGCATTGTATTAATAAGATACATAGCATTTGTTTAAAATCTGAATGTTCTGATTTTCTATTTGTAAATTGTAAACCAATGTAATGTATTATTACAATCTTTCAGATTCCTGGTCCCCCTTTAGTAATATACTCAAGTATTAACTGCTCAAAGGCAGGGGTGTCATGAGAGAGAGCTGACTCCCACTCATTGTTGCCAGGCTAATTCTACATTCTAGTAAAGTACACATAAAAAATTACATTCAACATTTTCAAAGTTATAAAAAACTATTGATTACTGCTAAAAGGAATAGAATAGTCTTCCAGGACAAACAACACATATTATCTGATCAGGAAATCTATCAGATATATAATAAACAATTCACAAACAAATAACAAATTAACGCAAAAAAGTAAGTACTTATTACAATAAAATACAAAAATAATGAACATAGTTAAATTTCTTTTTTAAATCTAAACAGATTTTCAAAGGACTGCTAAATGTTTACTAAATGCAAACAGCAAACTTCAGCATTTATAGAACATATTTACATATATTTAATTGCAATTCCATATTTCAGCAATCTTAACTGCATATAAGACTAATCAAAATAGAGTGTAAAGAAATATAGATATTTATTTAAATATATAATTACAATTTCACTGAAATGTTGTCTCTAACAGTATTTAATATTTTGTGACGTCAGACTTGGGGGAAGTGAGTTTGGGGGAAGCGAGAAGACCCATTTATGTTCTACCATATGGGGTATACATTGTTTGCCCAAAATTTTTTAGCCCAATGTGCTTATTTGCCCAATGGACCTTTCGCCCAATTAGACTATTCGCCCAAGGAACATATTGCCCAATACTATTTTTTACCCAAAGAATATCTTGCCCAATGGATCTTTCGCCCACTATTTGTCCTGCCCAATATCATAACAACCTTTTCGTAATGAAAATTGAAATCCATAATGAGTAGCAATAAACATTCATTACATAACGATGGTTCTATCTTCTATTTAAAAAAATATTGAGACCTACTCATCTGGTGTGAAAGCGTTGTTAAGCATAATATATTATTTTCTAAATAAAAATTTTTTAAATATGATCTGTTTTTTCACGCTTAAGAATTTCCTATTTTAGATGGAAATTATAAAAACCACACGAGGTGGAAGTAAATTGAAGTATGCAGGATATTTCTTTCGTATACATTCGAGTAAATGTAATTCTGTGTATTGGAAACAGTTCCAAGAATTTTTCAGCAGTTTTACTCCCTAAATTACTTTTACCAAGGAAAGCTTCTTCCTGCTGTTTTCTGCTTATGCAGCCAACGCAATGCAGAAACCTATAGGTTTATTTTGCAAAAGGTGTCATCATATGCTGCTAGTCTCAACATTTTTGAAACACCGCAATGCATTTTGTTAGACTTTGAGATGGCAATGCACAGTGCAGTTGAAGCTGAAATGCCATTTATCCATATAAGAGGATGCCTTTTCCATTTTTCGCAGGCACTTCTTCGGAAAATTAAAGAACTTGGACTTATTTCTTTATTCAGGTATTCATTGATTCCCTACATTGTAAACCATAATTTTCAGACACAATTCAATCTTGCGCTTGGCGGTGCGTAGCTGTATGGGTTTAGCCTTCTTGCCATGTGATGAAATCGAGCAATCATTTATTTTACTTCAAAACATTGTTCACCAGTCTTCTCTTGGTGAACGATTAGATTCCTTTTTTTCATATTTTGAGAGGTAAATGCTGTAATAGTTTTCTATGATTTACTGTTGAGTCCTTTCCCACATAAACCAATCATATTTAGATATTGGTTAGCAACTGTTGGTATAAACAAATGGTGTGTTTGGCGTGCTAATATAAGGACAAACAATGATATTGAGGGTTGGCATTTTGCAATGCAGCGTTTGATGGGCTTTCCGCATCCTAATGTTAACAATTTTTGCAAATGGATGGTGAGTGAAGAACATCGATCACGTCAAATAGTTTCGCAAATTGATGCTGGGCAGATAGTGAAGTCTAAGAATAAGATATATACTAAAATTAATAATCGCATTCAACTACTAATGGATAAGTATAATTCAAAGTATTTTAGATTGAAATGTTAGTTGTTTATTCCTGAAATTAGTGAAATTCGGCGTAGTCAATATATTCGTGGCATTTGCTACAACTTAGCCAATTTGCCATTTCAGTCAGTTGGAGATGATATGTCACTTGAAATCGTTTACATCCACTATCATGTTCCTTGAAGACTAGAGTGCTTTATTATTATTATTAATTTGGCTGAGAATAATTCCTGATGGTCTTTAAGATAAATATTCTGATTCGTGGTGTAAGATAAACACAGCTGTACTGTTGTACAGACCTTGTAGGTTCGAATCCTACCGAATCAATTAATTTGCAATAAATGTATTGTATTGAATATCATTGATTTTTACTGGGAGTGTGGAAGATCTACCTTATTCTAATTGTGTCTATTAATACTGGGAAAATTTATATTTACAAATGAAATAATTAAGGAAAGCTTACCTTTTAATGTTGCAATGCATTTAATACCTGGCATAAATAAATGAAAAACCATAAAAGGTTTGTTCAAAGATTTACACTAGGGTGGATATATAGAATATATCCTGTAAAAGACTAGAAAAAGAATCATTTTACTAACATATCTAAATTAAAATTTTTTTGTACAATAACCCTATCGTACAAATTTCGCTTGTAATAATGTTCACTAAAATGATAAATAGCTAACAACAAATCAAGCTTATTTTCCCTTGCGATATTTAAAATATTGGGAGAAAGAACTATTTAACCCTTATTTCATTAATAATTTTACCGAGAAAGTAAATTTCGTTAATTTAAGAATAATTCATATGAAAAATACGATAAAAAACAAGCATAAAATTCTGCCTAACAATCTGTAGCTATTTGCTTTTGTTAGTAAAGTATCCTGAACGCAAAACAGTAAAAAGTGATTGAGAAAATGGAAAATAATTTATATAAAAATTGAGCATGAAAATTCAATATGACATAACATGCATAGGCGTTACAATGTTTTATTGGGTGGGCGAGACAGTCAGTGGGCCAAAATTCCATTGGGCGAATAATTCAATGGGCGAAAAATCTAATGGCCAAAAAATTTATTGGGCCAAAAATCTGGTGGGCGAAATGTCCAAATGGGCGAAAATTCCTTTGGGCGAGCTACGTATGGACCCTACCATATATGGGCAATAGAAATAGTTTGGCGGATAGTTACAATTTTAATGTCTATTAGTGTTGGTAGGCTTATTATTTTAATATTATTATATTATTTTTCTTAAAATTAGCTTGTTGAAGATTGTTGAACTTCATTAGACGCACAAATTTAACTGTTTGGTAGTTTATATTACACTGTTGCACTCGTTTTTGAACTATATAGGCAAAAAGTTTTACTGCATAGAATTTTAGTCAACCAAAATACAGAAAATGATTGAAAAACATGCGATAAGGCTCGATAACTTACGCTAATTAATGAAAATGTAAGCACGTGAATTCACGCTATATATTTTACTTCATTAAATGAATGTGTAGAAATAGTTATATTTTATAAAGTAATAAGTTGTCTGAATAAGTAGAAAGTTGTATCTTTTAATGAAATAATGTTATTATAAATCAAATAAAGCTATGAAAGATCGGCGTTATTGCAGATCAACGGACTCTGATTTCTAAAAGCCGAAATAACGTAACATCACATGCTAAGAGTAATCAAATGTTAAAATTTCATTATTTTTTAGTGTTAGGATTTATTTTTACCAAACCTCAAGTTGTGACTTGGGTTAGGCCTTAGTTCTATAAAATATTGAAAAATTTAAATTTGAAGCATAGGTTCCAGCTGACGTCATAGAAAGAGTTCCAGAGAAACAATATGTTTATATATCAGACCGCTGATTTGCAATAAAGTTATATGATCATTTAGTAAGTCATCTGCACACGTATTTTCACAATATTAAGATTGTACTTCACTCCTACTCAAATCATGTAAGATATTTAGGAGTTATTATAGACAAGCGGCTTAATTTTCAGGAGCCTGTAAGCTATATTAAAGGAAAACTGTGCAAACATTTATACTTTAAAAATGCTAAAAATCGATTGTTTCAAAAGCGTTCTTAAATATTATAACACTTATGTTAATCCATCTATTTTGTACGGATTACTAATTTATGAATGTACATCAGAAATAAATTTGGAACCTACCTATTCATAAAATCCAAAAGAAATTTCTCCAAATTATTTTGGTAAGAAGTGCGATTATACTTCTCGTAAACGTTTTGAGGAAAGTAAAATACTATCCGTTTATGAGCTCTATTGTTTTGAACCCATCAAATTCAGTTTGATAGCAATGAGGAGGAAACACCATCTTTGTTAAATAGTCTATATCACAGGATTGAATGAGCTTTTCAAACCAGGAATTCACAAAAAGGGCTTCTACCTACGTTAGAATGGGAAAATAACAGTCAGAAGAATTCTCTTAGATTAAGAGGTAGCAAGATAGTAACCTACTTACTGAAACGGGAATTATCCATCAACATGTTTCTCAGCCGCACCATAATTCTTTCAAGAACTTAAGTTTGTTGTCACAAACGAAAATTTATCAGATATGATTTTTTAAGCGTGCTTAAATAGGTACTCCATGTTAGGGCTTATTGTCTATAGGAGGATCCCTCTGATGTAGTGATAATACTCATTTGTATTCTTTTTACTTTTACGCATCAGAAAAATACATTCTATTCTATTCTAATATTCACTGGGTGGACGCTGAATATCTAAAACACAAAGTGAAATGAGTTATTGTGCCAATATATAGTAACTAGTTCAAACTATATTACATAACACTGTTAAAGTCATTAACTTTTTAGTTTTTGAATTTATCACACGTGTGCCCTAGTCTTTACATCAACTCAAATTACACTTTTCTATATTTTCAGTTAATGCAAATATAAATCTTTGATTAGATTGCGTGCAATATTTATTTGCAAGAAAACTAGCAATATTAAGGACAACAGGAACAAAAAGCGAATATTCAGAAGCATCAACACCGAGTAATCAAACTGGTTAGGTTTGGGTTTTGCTGTCCAAACTAAAAAGGAACAACTATTAGTTATGCTTCTTCTCGAACTATGGGTATCTCTGACATATCAGATTACCAAAGGGGAATTGATATGCTAAAATACTGATGTGTTGTATAAGTAGTCTCCAGCCAATGCTTTCGTTTTCTAAAAAATTAAAAACTTTATAATCCTATTCAGAACACATAAACATAAGGAATGCTTACAACGAAATTTATCGATAAATTCGAATGGAAATCTCCTATGCGGCTGCATAACCACACAATATCGTCCATTTTGTCCTTGCACCTGGCGTATAAGTAATTAGCAATTTTGTGTGCTTGTTGAGTAGTACTATCTCTCGTTACTCAACTGGTCAAGTTGTGATATAACATAATTTTTTTAAAAATCTTCCCTTGTGTTTGAATATGTTTAACCATAAAAGTGTAATTTAATGAAAAACTAAAGTGCATTCTGCAGTTTGTATAATGAACTTTAAGGAATTGTTTTCACTGTTGATGAGCAACAAAATCAAAAATGATATTGGAATAGAAACATAATTTTTTATTGAAGTTCATTCTTGTTAATGGGCACTGATTATGAATTACAAAATAAATCCACAAAAATGCTTCAACTGCAAATTCAAAATATCCTAAAAGAACACATTGCTTGAAAATGAATTAAAAATATATTTACATTTCCAAGCTTACTATGATATATCATCAAGATGAATGTCTTACTAATAAAGGCTCTTTTGTGGAGGGTAAATTCAATATAACTGTTAACACCTATTTCTGAGTAAGCAGTCAGACAAACATTTGAGAAATATAATTAATAATAATCCGTTGTCGAGAGAAATTAATGGAAGCGCTGCCCGTAATTTTTTAAGTTATTAATTTATTATTCTTCAATGCCCGAAATTTCTTATAGGTTCAGAAGAGCTTAACACGCGGTGTCCTACAGTTTCATCTACGATTTCAAGAGATTCCGGAATTTTTCACTGTGATTCTGGAAGCACTATTGAATGTAAGCATATCCTTAATTATCAAACATATTCTGTATGTTTTTTTATTGTGAAGCTGCTTTTTTCATTGTTAAAATTATATACCAAGTTTCTTTTCGGCTAGACACTCTCCTAATTTTTTGAGGGCTTTTTTCTATACAGCAGAATTTTTCGTCGCATTGTCAAATCGTGAATGATGAATTAAAACAAATATTTACGAACGAATTGTAGTCTCTTTAGTCAATATACCATATGATTGATTGCGCTCGGCGTGATTGAAATAAATATTCAATATTCATAATTCATTTTTAATTTTTAATATATACTAGGAAACTGCTCGTGTTATGCACGGAGATTTCAATGGGCTGTATTAGAAGATATTCAATAAATGAATAAACTTTAAACAAACCATACGTTGTGTTCTTAATATTTTATAAACGAAATAAGTAATAACTGTGATTTTCATACATTGGTAAAAAGATTTTTATTCAAAGCAAAAGAGTGTATAGGATCACAACAAAATCGTGTCCATTATTGTAGGCCTTCGGCTTCACTCTATTCATCAGACTCAACACAGATAAGCACTCTGCATTCTACACCTGGCCTAATACACTTCTTGAGGTTAAGGTCCGGGCCAGATCGTGAAATCACCCACTCATCAGTCTGTCGACTGTGTGAGTAAACCCACAATATATATATATATAT
>CABFPE010000424.1:673021-684567 GCA_900660155.1 Hofstenia miamia
CACAATATATATATATATATATATATATATATATACATCCCTCTATATATTCTTTCCACATAAGCTGATTTTTCCACATAAATTCCTGACATAGTCTTTCAGTGGTCCCTACCTTCATGCAAAATATTTTGAGGATTATATATATTATATTGAATTCACTGCATTTGTTTAATTCTAAATCAAAGAAAATTAACCATTTTATTTATAGCGGTAATTTTCAATGAGAGAATTTTACCGTCTAAAGTTCGCTCTTGTCGTGAAGAGGATGAGTGTGTATATAGCAATGATCGATCACCTAGCTCAAGAAATTGCTCTTTCGCCACACTACAGCCTATGTGGTATGAAGCATCCAGTAGTAACTATGAAGATAGCTCTCATCAATCTAGTATGTTTTGTTTTTTCACATTACTTGTGAAATTTAAAATATCTCAAATTACTGAATACATGAACTATAATTAATTATATATTAAGTTTAGTTTTGTCGTGAACTACGCATTTTCAAGATCTATTTCAGAAAAAATAATGTCAAATTCAGAATGTTCTGAGCCTTTGTTTTCAACAGCCACATCAATGCGAAGTAGCACGGGGGTTTTTATTGTCCAACTTTTATTTTATGATTATGACGTCTCGCTACAAATTTTTGGATCTGCAACTTTAGGATTAACCGTTATTCTTGTACAGATAGGGCGTTGTGGCTTTAGAAAAATGACTACTTTGTTGAATGCTTAGCAGCTTTCTATTTTACACCATAAAGCTAATTGAAGACTTTCGTTAATTACAGCTTGCAAATTTCAACTGACACATTTTGCTTACCCAGTGGAGCCTCATTATGTATTAAAATATACCTCGTTGACTGGCTCCGTATAAAAATAATTTTTGTTTTTCAGATTTATTAAATGTTGATTCACTATAATTGCAAAAGCTAAATTTGAAATTCACAATTTTAGAATAACTATATTAATTATTGGAGTAGAAGTAGTGTAATCGATTAAAACTGGTTCTGTAGGCCTTCTAAATTGTTTAGTTAGTTAACAAAATTTGATCTAAGGTAGGGCGCAAAAGATACAACTTTCGTTGCTAAACCAATTATATCGAGCAATATGATTGAATAATTTTGAAATGATTTGAATTCCTCCAATGTGGTTTCTTATCTTAATTGGTTTAGCAACAAAAATTGTATCGTTTGCGCGCGGCCTAACATTTTCTGAATTTTCTGACTTTGATCTTCAAAAGGTGTAGTTTGATCATTGGTTCACTATTTGACTTAGCTTGCAAAAATATTTAACTCATTCTCAATGAAATGTTTGATGCTTCATGCTATTGATAAGAACTAGAGTTATAAAATACTACCTTTCTACATTTTTATTAACTTGCAGCTATGTATAATAAAATGCAATGTTCAACAACAGAAATGTCTAAAAAAGTTGAATTTGTAGATTCCAATGACAACAATGCGCCATATGAGTCAGTGAGGCAAGATTGTGGTTGCGCTGAGGATGAATGCGATTATGAAATCCATCATTTACAAAATTTTTCACGTCTTACTGAGTTCGAAGACGAGTACACTTGTAATTATTATGAAGATCATCATATTTCTCGGAGATCTGAATTAGACATACACATTTCTAATGAGAAGTCGATATCAACTTGTGAGAATGGTTTACAGAAATCATGTAAGTCTTTGATAAAATCGATTTTCTATTTTAATATACGTTCATTTGTTTAGTATTTGCATTATAATAAACTAGCTAGTGTTGGAGAATATAGAACATTCACCGGGAAATAATTTCTAACGTGGTGAAATTGTTTATGCCAGGATATCTAAATTTAGGTGGTCCTGTTTTTTCGCTTTCAAGTGAAAACCTAAGATTTTCTGCTACTCTTTGTAATGAAAAGAAATGTGGGATCAACAAAAAATATAGTGCTATTTCTATGAATATTTATCATGAACTTAGGATCATAGATAATCTTATGAACCCAGTTCAGAAAATCATTTCCATATTTCAAAATTCAAATGATTGAATTAGACATTTTACAAAACATCAGTGTATGCCAGGCTTTGCATTTGCCTGATGTCAGTCTATGTAGTGTAAGCAACTGGAGAAACAGGCAAGCTGAGTTATAAGCTAAAAAAATATACAAAACTAGCCAAAAGTATTGAAACACCATCTTTATCTAAATGTTAGTAACGATTTGAAACATAGCTTATCATATGAATTGTTTCGCTTCATTTTTACTTATTCTGTATAAATTATTCTACAAAATATTTTATTAATGCACATAGAACTCTTCTACATGTAGATTTTCTGTGATTTCATTCCATTCCCGGTAGGATGTCCGCAAAGCATTTTAGTTCGTACAGTATATGAGTTTTCTTTTCTCAGTGCGTGATATAGAAATTGAATGCGGCGTCATCACATTTTCTATGCTCTTCTTAAATTTGACTAACGACCGGATTATTACAGCACGTCTAGTAATATCAAGTCAAATTTTTTATAAAGTTATACATTTGTGGACAGAAGGATACCAGGAATAAATGTAAACTATACGTTTTTTTACGTTTTTTGAATGTGGGTGTATTATTGACTATTTGCAATTTGCTTTTAGATGACAGTTCTTTGGCGATAGCAGTACCAAGGTAAATTTATTTTTTCTCTAGTCCGATTTCGTAGTTGCTTGTGAAATTATACTAAATTCACGACAAATGTATACGGGTTCCTTAAACTGCTTACAAACTACAAGTACAGTTTATCACAAAAGTAATGCACTATTGCCATAGAAGTATCTATAAGTGTTTTTCAAGATATATACTGAAATGGACAATAGCATTATATAATGTTCAAAATCAATATTTAGAGGATCTTCATTAAGCCCAGGGACCTCGGCAATTCTTCTTGGCATTGAATTCGATAATGCAGCATGGTTGTAGAAATGTGAATTCTTTACACCATGCCTTACAAATTGCCTTCTTTAAGTAATCGGTGGTCTTTCTTCATCGGCCAGGCTTCTTTTTTTGACCTTGTTAAAACCGCTTAAAATTCGGTAAGCCGGTGTATGGCTACAATTAAACCTTTTGCGATTTCATGAGGAAAAGCCCGGAAAGTATAACGCGAAAATCTACGCACGAACCACTGGTTTTATAATCAAAATGCATAATTTTTAAAGCACAGAAATATTACCAAATGATCTCCTTTGATGACGAACGAATGCCGAAATATCTAAACTATAAATCGAAGGCAAGAGAACGGAAGAGTAAAGCCCGTGCTACTACACGAACAATTTTTGTCGCCAATTTTTGCTGCTCAACGAAAATCGTTCGTGTAATACCTCACTTCCCTAACTAAAATTGGGAGTAATTGTCTAGCCTAAAGTTGTTCATTCGGACCAAATAAAATTGGTGCCAAAAGTTGTCCGTTCTGACCAACAAAAATTGGACAATAAAAATTGTTCGTATAGCAGGTTGCTCCAACCAATTTTTTTGTCGGAGAAATAATTCTCCAACTTTCTAACGGTTATCACCTTCAAGCATAAATCATTCTAGGCTATAATATTTTGCATTCGTTTTCAGAGTATATTTCGACTGTAAAACTTAAAATTAGCTAATTTATAGAATTAATAATCATTCATTGTTTTTTATGTTAAAGTAAGCATGTCATTATGTAGACATTTCTTTTCTATACGTTAAATTAAACAATTAACTCATTAAAAAATATTCCTTTGTATTAAACAAAAAATAATGATTAGATCCATATAGATTGGGAAGTCAATGAAGGCATAGTTTTGCGAGCTCAAGTGTTGTTTAATCAGTGCAGACAATTGATGCTTACTTTAATTTCAAAGTAAATAACGTCAATGATACTTTTTTTATTATTACGTCGTGATAAAAAATAGCGTTCAGACTATCGATTTTTATAAGATGATAGTTTATCATCGATATTGAGAGCAAAATCCCAACTCCAATTATATTTTGATTGACAGTGAGAGAAATAACAACATCTGTTCAATTTTTGGAATATTTTGGAATGTAAACAATGTTTGCATATTTTGAAGTTGAGAAATTTTAACTTTAATAACACTGATCTACAAGATTTTGCCGTAAACAAACTATATATTTTCTAATCAATTAAGATACGCTGATTCTAAGTTACAAAAAAAATTTTTCAAAGAAAAAATTTTGAGCTATAACGAATTTAATTTTTTTCCAAATAAGAATTTTTAAACAAAGATTATTAAAAAAAATTAAAAAATGATTAGTTTTAAAAATGTGCCATTTAATTGCATTTGCATTGCTCTTTTGAAATCTAGTCTTGGTTTTAGAATATCTCTGATATTTTTTGTGATAGACCCCAAAATTTTCCCGAAAAGTTTATTTTTTAAGAAAAACAATTCAATATTTTCACTTTAACTAAGCAATTATTTTCAAGTAGCCATTCGCCCGAGGAATACGAAAATACCATGAAGTGAAAACAGTAACAGTTGTTGCCCTCTTGGAGGGTATTAGTTCAGTTTATTGAAACATATTTATAAGAGATTTATTTGTAAAAAACAGTTTCTTCTCTTTACATATTTGAAATGCTAAAAAACTTAATAATAGATCCAAATGAAATTGCATCTAAAAAATATCATATAAACTAATTTATTTACAAAGCTTTTTATATTTTCTTGCATTCAATTAAAGATGAGTCATTTTCGTATTCCTCGCATTCGACTTCTATCAGCTGATAAGAAAAGCAATAAGTGTTCGCACTATCATCAATTTCGTGACAGATGATTATAATCGATAGTGGGAACACACCGTGAGGCCGCGATAGCTCTATGATAATCGTATTTTTAATAATGTGATTTCATTAATGTAGATAGTTTTTTGAGCTATTAATATGCACATCAATACGAGAAGATTATTACGTAACATTGTCCTAAATTTAAATTGAGCCATTTCAGTTTATCGCCTAATTTTATAATAATAATAATAATAATAATAATCAATGACTTTATTTAGCCGCTGAAGGCATACACAACAAGAAATAAAAACAAGTCAAGTTTTACGGCAGCGAGGACAGTCACAGGAGATGAAATAGGAGCAAATGGAAGAGTAGGCGAAGTTGGAGAAGGGCTCAGCAAAGAGGAAAGCCATCAAAGATTTCTTGAAGCTCGGTGGCGGAGAAAAGAAATCAATCGCTGTTGGAGGGTTGCGAGTCAAGATGTAATTAGCAGCAGTACAAGCACGATTGAAAAACGAGTGAAGGGTGCGATGTTTCTTTGTACGGCGAATGGAGAAGGTGACAACATCATCAGAGCGAGTGCAGCAGGAATTAGAGAACTATTGGGCGGTAGGACGTGACCTGCGAGGAGGGAAGCTGATTAGATTTTAACAGCGGAGAAATCCAAGATGTCTTCCAACAGGCGGGATAGCGCTTAGTGGAGCAAATGAAGGAGTAAAGATGCTTTAAATGGATAGAAAGCGTGGAGGAGGTTTCATGAATTACAAAGGAAGAAACACCGTCAGGATAACAAGGACCAGACAACTTGCAAGATTTAAGCATGAGAGAAATATCATGAGCGCTGAAGACCATATCACAAAGTCGGATTAGCGGGGAGGCAGCAGGCGGACCAGGGCNTTCCAACAGGCGGGATAGCGCTTAGTGGAGCAAATGAAGGAGTAAAGATGCTTTAAATGGATAGAAAGCGTGGAGGAGGTTTCATGAATTACAAAGGAAGGAACACCGTCAGGATAACAAGGACCAGACAACTTGCAAGATTTAAGCATGAGAGAAATATCATGAGCGCTGAAGACCATATCACAAAGTCGGATTAGCGGGGAGGCAGCAGGTGGACCAGGGCACATGGAGACAGGTACAGAGAAGTTAGAGGCAAAATACGCGTTTAACAGATCAGCTTTCTCCAGGTCAGAGTGAGCAGAAAGAAGGTTCCATCTCAAATTGGGGAGCTCAGGCTTGGAATTAGTGTTTATTTTATCCGCATGCACCCCGTTCTATATCTTCGCCAGTTCTAATTTATAAATTCACATTTTTTTATAAATTTTCCTTCTATTTAATATCGAGCTAAAGTCACAAGCCCGTTTTCTATTGTATATTACAAGTAATTTGGACATCAACTGGAACATATCATGAAACGGAGAATGAAAATAAATGTAAGATAATCTCATGTTCTGTAATTTAAATTGCTAAATTTCGTTTCTAGCTGCAAGCTTTTGATCCCATTCACAAAGATACACACCTAAGAGCAAAATTGTTACAACGGTTTCTAATAATTTTTAGGAAATTATCCTTGGAAATACCAGTTATTGTTCAGCCAATAGTGTTCAAAGCTCCACTACCATATTTTTTGATATTCAGAAGATATATCATTAGCATTATTTTATAATTAAATGTTAAACAAACATGATCATATCGCCTCTCTCCAATTGTGCTATAATTCTTCCATTAAACTTTTACATATCGGCGCCCCTGGGTCTTTATTCTAACCACAATTACCTAAAACTGCTTCTCAAGGCTCGAAATTCACTTTGTATTTGATTACTTCACATTTGTACCTGCACCTCGCTTCCCTAATTTTGATATTTTCTTTTTGGAAATTCCATTATATGTTTATATCACATTTTGTTGATACAATCCATTATTAATAATTAGGGCATCCAAATTTCATAAAAGTAATATTTTTTCTGTAGGTATATTTTGCATGAACTATTCAAAATTAACATTTTCAGCGGTATAGTCACCTAACAAAAGATTAATGCATATAAAGTCATATTTCATCTCATTTCTAAAATTTAGTCATATTTTAAGTGTGTAAGGCATACAAGTAATATTTTGCAGCAAAATTGAGCCAATTATTAATCTTGCCCATCTAAAGTGGACATCAAAGACATTTTTTGTTTAATCTAACAATCAATCCAATAATTTGGTTCATTTCTTTCCTTGTGTTTTTAATGCGTTTGTTTAAATTGCTACTTTCAATGGCTTCGCTCAGGCTAAATTGGCATTAATTACTTGAGTGCCATCCTTTGATTCTGCTTAGAAAATTATTTCGCCTAATTAACTGAGATGTTCCTTACATCATTTACCTAATAACTTTCTTCATTTTTTGTTTTTATTGAAATGGGTAAAGTAAAATTATCTGATTCATCTAAGATAAATGAAATCATTACATCGCTTCCTTGTGAGTTTAATCGTACACTGTCAAATTCTCCACATGGTCTTCTTCACAACATCATTGTAAAACATGATAAACGTTTTTTTGTAGATCAGCACGGCAACACTGAAAAACATAAAAAGACGTTAGCCGAGCAGCAATCGACATCACATCAAAGGTTTATATCATTTCCCAATCAACATTTTGCAGATAATGTTGTTCGGGGTTTCTTTCAGCCAATATTCCTTTGCATACACTACGCAACGTAGAACTACAGACATTATTCACCAACATTGGACATCCTCTTCTAAATCAATCCAAATTTTTAAATTGTATTGACGCCATTGCAACTAAAGAACGTGAAAGTATTACGTCTTTAATGTTTTAAAAGAAACTCTTTTTTATTGATGAAAATGAAGTGTGGTAAAAATTTTTGCATTTACTTGGCGATATTATACAATGAAAATGCTTACTTGCAAGTGCTTACATGAAAAAGAGACAAACCATTGTTTTTTGCTATTGACGATGCTATGAAATTTCTTGAAGCAGACCGTGACCAGCTTTGCTTGCTTCTCACTGAATCCGCACCTTACATGATGGCAGCCGGCAAAATTTTAAAGGAACTTATCCACTATTGTTTCACGAATTTTTGTTTGGCGCTTCTGCTACATAATTGCACAGTGCAAATATAACCCAAATTTGAGAATATTGATAATATTATTGCTCGTGTAAAGGTAGCTATTGTTAATATCAAGACTTGTCATGCTATGTTCGAGGGATTTGGAGCTCCACCTGATGTTGTAATAACGCGATGGGCTAGCCCGCTTAAAGCTGCGTTGTATTACTCAAAGGAATTCGTTAATGTTTGTGAGGTTGAAAATAGCTTCACTGATAGTGGTCTTCTTGTAACAGAGGAATTAATTTCGATAAGGCAATATGAAAGTATAGCTGATCTAATTCAAATAATTGAAACAACACATTCAAATGTCGAAAACACATTTACGGCTTTCTGCTTACTTTAATTCAATAACAACCGATGCGATATTGCATATCAAAAATATATTATATCAACAAAATATTTCCCCCAAATTTCATGCCAAATTGCAAAAATGCCAGGCCCCGTCAAAGGGCGTACGCATGATTTTCTGACGGGTGGGCATTTTAGTAATTACCGAATGCAGGGCAAAGCCTCGTGAATAATTTTGAAATTATTGAAATGAGATACAAATTTTTCAGTCAAAATCACTTTTGAAAAGCTGACGGGGGTCATTTCACCATGTCCCCCCTTGCGTACACCACTGGCCACGTCGGTTTCAGTTGAGCGCAGTTTTTCAATGTTAAAGAAACTTTTAACAGACGACAGAAACTTCAATACATCAAATATTTGGAAGTATATACTGTGCTACTATAATTTCAAAATAAATTTTTTATTGTTTATGTTTTTTTGTCTTCTTTTGTAATCTGGTGTTAGACATGACTGGAATGATTGATTTAGAGGTTTTAATATAGCCGAAAGATTTTATTTGAGATGTCATATTTTTGGTCATATTTCTAAAAATAAAGTCATATTTTGTCATAAATATTAGGTCATATTCTTAAATTTTAAAGTCATATTTATGGATGCCATAAGAGTTAAAGCAAATTTATTGCATAAGTTAGTAACAAGAAGTACAAACTAACACACAAGCAAATACAAATATACAAAAATATAAATATGCACCTTACTTGAATGGCCTATAATTTATATAAATTGAATCCAGGTGCTTAATTCATTTTCAATTCCAATTAATGATTGCTTCAATAATAATAATAATAAGAGTCAAAAGCACTTTATTGCAAAAAATCTTTGGTACAAGACTATAAACTAAAAACTATTTCCAAAATAATAGTAACATATTGGGGATTTGTGTGTGTGTGTGTGTACATTATCTAGGATCATACGAAATTTTCGAAGGAGTGTAGTGTATTATTGTCATTAAGTATGCATTGTCTGTGGAAGAGGAATGTTCGCACTTTTTTTCTAAATTTTTTGTAGTTAATTTCCATTTTAATTTCATGGTATAAGTTATTCCAAATTTTACTTGCTATGTGGTGAAAACTATTTGAATGTTTATCTAAGCATAAAAATTTTTGAGAACGTTCGTTTAACTTAATATATTGTTTTAAAAATGAAAGAGAAGGTTTACCAGATTTACACTTAAATAATATTGATACCATATGCATTTGAATTCTGTAATAAGGAGCTAATATTTTATATTGAATTCGATAGACGGATAAACTATCATGTTTTTGCGCAAAGTTAAGTGTTTTCAGAGACCAATTGAAAGTTTTAGACAGAAGTATGCGATATTGTGAATTTATGTTTGTAAAGAGAAATGAGCAATATTGAAAATGAGATAAACAAAAAGAATTTATTAATTGTTTGTGATATATATTTGAGACGTTTCGCAGATGGTAAAGATACCTAACTCCAGAAGCCATTTTTTTAATTTTAGTCATTAAAAATTGTTCGAAATTTAAATCATTGTCAATCTCAACACCTAAATAATTTATTGATTCACTTTGCTTTATTGGTACTTGATTTATATTTAGTTCAATGTTTTTTGTGAGATTTTTAAATGTTTTAGGCGAGAAAATTATAAATTGTGTTTTTTCAATNAAAAATTGTTCAAAATTTAAATCATTGTTAATCTCAACACCTAAATATTGTATTGCTTCACTTTGCTTTATTGGTACTTGATTTATATTTAGTTCAATGTTTTTTGTGAGATTTTTAAATGTTTTAGGCGAGAAAATTATAAATTGTGTTTTTTCAATATTTACTTTCAATTGATTATTTGAGAAATACTTTGTTAAATGTTCGATGTCATTTTGGAGAATTTTTGTAGCATTAAAGGCATTTACATTAGTACTTATGAGACAGGTATCGTCCGCATATTGATAAATATTAATGTTTTTTATCTGTTTCGTTATATCATTTACGTAGAGTGAGAATAGGATGGGGCCAAGAACTGTGCCCTGAGGTACAGTCAAGGTTCATATTAATGCGACATGAACAAAACGAAAATCACTAGTAGCAGAAGAAAAAGTGAATTTACATAAGAAATAAAGAAAACGCATTGGAGGAAAGAAACATATCAGTACTTGGAAGTCATCCCTTTCATCCTAATAACCTCTTTGAGTCTTTTGGAAATCGACTCATACAGTCTCTTGATAAAATCATTATCGATTTCCAATCATGCTTTCAGAATGTTTTCCCAAAGGTCGTTTCTGTTTCGAATTTCAGCATTAGACTTCTGTTTAATTCGCTTCCACACATTCTCGATTATGTTTAGGTCGGGACTTTGAGGAGGCCAGGGGGTGGGGATGATGTTCAAACTAGCCAATGTGTCTTTGACTGCCTGTGTACTATGAACGGGTGCATTATCCTGTTGAAAAACAAGAGAATTTCTGTCAGGAAGCCTAGATAGAAGCTGGGGGAGTTGATCATCAAGTAGGCTTGCATACGAATCCCCAGTAATTTTGCCCTGGACAGGAGCAAGTGTTCTTTCACCAGAGTACGAAATTGCATTCAAACTACCCCACGGTTAGTTGTAATATATTTTGATTTTGTGCCATTAAGTATAACTCGTTGCTGTCAATTTATAAGAAAGTTTATTATCAAATTTATAGCGTTGTCATCAAAATTATAATGCATTAATTTGTCTTTCAGTATGTCAAAGTTCATTGAGTTAAACGCTTTACTCAAATCGAGAAGGGCAACACAACTACATTTATTAGAAGCTAAATTTGATTTTATTTGCTGTGATATTGACAAAATTGCATCTTGAGTGGTAAACCCATTACGGAAACCAAATTGTTTTTTCGAAAGGATATTTTCAGATATCAAATATGCATTTATTTGATTATTTAATAATCTTTCAAATAGTTTACTGAAAGGATGGCCAATGCAAATTGGCCTATAATTTTGTGTATTGAGGATCGCCTTTTTTATATATAAGTCTTATGTCTGATTTCTTAAATGTATCAGGGAATTCATTATCAATAATACATTGTTTAAATGCGAATAGAAGATGTTCACTAAAGATATGAAAATGACGTTTAATAATAAAGATTGGAAGATTATAGGATGCAGTTGATTTATTTGTTTCTAAATTTTTTATTATGGTTTCTAGTTCACTTGCATTTACGACTCTAAAAGAAAAGTATGATTTTGCTGGGAATATATTAATGTTTGTCTTTCTCTTATATTGGGGAGAATTGAAATTGCCAAATTCCTTAAATGTTGCACTTAGATGGTCTATTATTCTTGTTTTTTCCGTTGTAATTTTGTTATCAATACTTAATTCGTTAATGTCAGTTGAAAGTCCTTTACTTTTTCCCAAAAATTTATG
>CABFPE010000424.1:685567-707444 GCA_900660155.1 Hofstenia miamia
GATCTGACAGCTTAGCAGGAACAGGGATTACAGATATGTCAAATATGTAATCGGGGTGAGAGCACAGAACCAAATCAAGCAGGAGAAATCAAGTAGGAGAAAATACAAGTTGTTCAAGAGAATAGCAGGCAAAAACTTCTAAAACTGCAGACTCANAAGAAATAACTTGATGAAAGAAAGTGAACCAATCGTCAACTGAGAAGGAATCACTAAAAACGGGCAGTGAAGATGAGAGAGCAGCATTAAGTGCCAGAAAGTCACTGTTAAATCGAGCATATTGTGGAGCAGCCGGATTAGCAGATGGAGAAGTAGAGTTGACAAACAGATTGAAGCTGACGAATGAGTGATCTGACAGTTTAGCAGGAACAGGGATTACAGATATGTCAAATATATAATCGGGGTGAGAGCACAGAACCAAATCAAGCAGAGAGGAGCTGGAAGTAGGAGAAAATACAAGTTGTTCAAGAGAATAGCAGGCATAGTTCAAGAATACGTATTTTATGCATTTTATTCGGCTTGAAAATTTCTCAAATTTTGACTTAAAAACTATATTTTGTTTTAATATTGAAGTTAATTATAATTTTGTAAAAAATCAAAGGCCATTTCTGAAGGCTTTGCTAAAAAAGAAAGGAAATGCAATAATATATATATATATATATATATATAAGATAAGATAATATAAGATATTCTTTATTCAGATATTTTCAATTACAAGACTGGTTAATATCTGAATAACGTCAAGTAAATAACTGTAATATTTACAAAAATATGAATCTATAAAATCTGTTCTGTTCAGGGTATGGAAATTCGTAGCCCGAAGATAAATTTCATTTTCTCTTTTGCCTTTAGCCATTTAAAATAATTTTAACTGTGTATTTTCAAGTTATGGGCATATATGTGTGACTTTGCTTCCAGTACAAAATATTATTTTTGATTGTAAAAATGAGAGACGAAGTGAAGCCAAAACGAATACAGCAGAAAAGCCCTATGTATATATATATATATATATATGCGGGCTCTACATGGGATTTGTATCCACCGCCCGCACTTTCCGATTTTCCATAGTATCCTTTTTTTATGCAAAGCCAGAATAATTCATTTTATCCAAAAAATTTTACATTGCGCATTTGGAATAGGGGTCTAAATTCTTATATGAGTTAAGTTTTTTTAAAAAAAATTTTTTACCCGTATCTAGCGCCCTCCGCCATAGTATCTAGCAGCCGTATAGATTTTTTTGTATCCAGCGCCTTGTAGATATTTTAAAATTTTGTATCCAAAGCCCGTATATGTAGATGTGAGCGCTTTATTCTTTACCTGTTGTATCCAGCGCCCTTTTTGATGGACGGATGAGAGATTAGGGATGTAATTTCTTATGCATGCATTTCAAAATTTTCAAAAAATAATTTTTATTCAGAGCTCATCATCATAGTATTCAAGGCGCATAGATATTTTAAATTTTCTAGCCGGATATTTTCATTTTCCATATAAATGCAGACGTATAGTAGTTGGCCTTATTACTTTGTTTATCAAGTCATATCTGCTAGGGTTTTCTGTTCATTTATATAAATCCAAATATTACATTTTCTGTTCAAATAGTCGCTCACCACTATCAATAACCTCTGGTGAATGTCATCCCTCTATGCCTCCCCGTATCGGTATGTTATTCTACACTTTGAATAAATTTTTAACCTTTAACTTTCCCAAACACTAACAAAATTTTTGTTTTGTAAACTTCTACTTTATTAATAATTTCTTGCTTTCCTTTTGTCGTTCACCGTGTATTGTACATTATGCGTAGATGAAGTTACAAAACATACAATTTCAGTTCAACGACAATGAATTATTTTAAACTTTTAGGAAACTTTATTTTTTAAAGTTTCTATAGTTTACTAGATATTTCACAATACATTTAACATGCACTGCACTAAAAATACGGGTTATGAACAGGGTTGCTGAAAAAGTTTTTTTTTAAAAAACAACGTTTTAAACAATGTTGTTTTTGCTATTAGACAGACTCATCTCAAGGCAATAATATTTTGCTGAGAACACATAGTAACAAATATTGAATTTCTTTTCATGCACGCAAACCAACCGCTATTTTTTCAGTAAACAATTGGTNCCCAACTCAACTTTTAAGAAAATGTGCTCACTGAATTTGAAAATTCTGGATTGAATTTTTCAAGAATAGATAATACTGATGTACAATTTCAAAACACAACAACTGTTGTGTAATAGTTTATTGTTTTCAATTTNGTTGTTTTTGCTATTAGACAGACTCATCTCAAGGCAATAATATTTTGCTGAGAACACATAGTAACAAATATTGAATTTCTTTTCATGCACGCAAACCAACCGCTATTTTTTCAGTAAACAATTGGTCATAAAAGTAGTTTTGCACGAAACCCACAAATTATTTTCAAAACTTTCCATAAATTTGAAAAAAGTCATTTAAAAAGCATTGGCAAAAAACTGTTCTAAACAGTGTTTAAAAATTGTTTTATATATTCTCTGTTGATACAAAATAATTGTGAAAATGAATGAAACCTCTTCGAATAGGAATATTCCAGTATATCTATCTTGTTTCCTACGCTTGTTATTATATGATCTCATTTCAATTTGGTATTTCTGTAGATGACTGTGAAATTTTTGACAATCGTCAGTTTTTCTGAATAAATGTTTTATAATTTTCTAGTGAATCATAGTTGAGTGGATCTATCAAGAAAAATGCAGTAATATTTGGTTTCAATGAATACAGTTTAATACATTTTCAAAATCATTTTATTGATGTTTCACAGATAGAAAGGGAATTTTTGTAATTGTGATGGTTGTGCCGATATGTTAGGCATTCAGTTAAACTTTTGTATGCATTGCGGTTCCACAGAGAGCTTGTGATATCGCATTATAAATACGTGCTTCGAGATTGTTGCGTTTCCACAAAACACGTAATTTTAGTCCCTAAAAATGTATAATTTCTATGTATTTATCTTGCCAAAAAATAAAAACATGTTTAAATATGCACCAATTCGATGTTTTCAATCAACATTTTTTCGGAATAATTTAAATTTCTGCGTAATGAAAATACAATTCGCAATTGTATATAATTAAATGAAATCGCGCTAAAGAATGATTGGATAGCTTTGGTTAAATACAACCTGTAAACGTCTAATCACAAATCGCAAAAGTAAGCGTTTTAGCATGCCGCAAAGTAAGTTTTTGGCTATGGTAAAAAAACCGTTATTGGCTAAAGCATGGATGACAACTATTAAGACTTATCGTGAAATATTTCGTATTTCGATAAACCTTAAATCAGGCGCGGCTTTAGGGGGGAGGCACCCGAGGGCCAGTGCCCCCTTTTTGGGGGATTTTTAGTTTTTTGTAAATGTGTCTTCCTCAAGTATTTGTTATGTTGATGTTTGCAAGTTTCATCTGACAATTTAAGGTGATCAATGCATAAATTTGGACATTTAGAGATTACATTTTACAATGAGGTTTTCTCTTGGAGTTATTTTTGTTTAAATTTCCATTTTAGTTTAAGTTTTCTTGAAACAAAATTGGATGGTGCCCCCTGTTTTAAAAATCTTAAAGCCGCGGCTGCCTTAAATGAATTTTTTAAAATGCTAATATTACGGTTTAACCAGACTAAGCGAATGCATGAGTTTACAAAAAAGAAGTTTGCATGAAAAAGCGAAATATCAACTGCATTATTTCAAAATGATTTGAACATATTGTATTGTGCGTATATAATGCATTCTTGGATTGGGACAAAGCCATGTGTGAGAAATCCCATAGTTAAAATTATCGTTCACTGAAACGCACTGTGAGAACACTCAAGTTTTAGTATAAAGCAAAATATATCCCATGTTCTCGGTGGGAGCACTTAAGATTTCAAGTTAATGTAACCTCGCTATATTATACGACTGAACGATTTAGTTCTTGAAAAATTCAATGGATTTCTGTAAGATTAGTATAGCATAACTAAGTTGTAAAATTTGGCTTTGGCATTATCATCTGTGAATAAGTAAAACCGAAGAAATAAATCGAGGTGTCACAAGTGTAATAATGTACTAACCTGAAGAATTTTCCTGTTTGAAGTTTATGAAACCCATTTTAATATTTGTTTTCAATTCTAAATTCCGTTTTAACATAAAAAATGATTTATTATTTATAGTGGTGACTAGTCATGAGGAAGATGAAAGCATTTTACCATCTACAAAAGTTTGTGCTTGCCCTGAAGATGAGTGCGCATACAACTATCACGACGATGAACCTCATAGCTTAAGTAACTGCTCCGACTCTCAATTACAGCCTATGTGGTACGAAGCATCTCATAGTAACTCTGAAACTACCTCGGTTTCATTAGGTATGTTTTGCTTTTCAAACATTTGAAATTTTTAATTTTTGGAGTGGGGGTTTTATTCCATAAAGCAAAAGTGCATAACTCAGAACTGGTGCTGGACTTATCTTATAAATGTGTGTAATGTGCAGGTCAACATAAAATTGAATCAATGCATTGATACATAAACTGTGACTGGAATGTAGCTGTAACTGAAACAATACTAACGAAAATTAGCAAAAAACATTCAAGTGAAACTAAAACAAATCATTATTATTGTAAAAGTGAATACTTTTGTTAGATAGTACGTAATATGCATTCAAATTCAATTGCGTTTTATTTGTAAACGAGTTCTGTATAAATGATGTTACTATGTGTATAAATTTAAGAGTTATTTGAAATAAGCATATTTTTGTTTATATACCCATTGCTAAAACTGAAATTTAACCGAAACGATTTGATTGTCAACTGTAACGGAAATTTGCATTCATAAATTTATTCAATTTTTAACAATGTTCGCACATTCGGGAATTTTCTTGGGAGATACTCGCGAGTTTTCCAAAGTCAAAATTGAATACAATTAATTGAGATTTCTTGCGTCATATTAAAAATAGATTTTTTATTTATCTTTGAATATCGATTTTACATGATTGTTCAATTTATTTTACGATATTGTCAGTTATTCTATTTCTATTTTAAAATGTGAAAATCGCGTCCTGTTTATCGTCATTCACACTCGAAATGTTTTTGCCTTATGTTTGTTGTTTAGATAAGACATCTATAGAAGATAAGGAAAGCCAAAGCGATGACATCCTCAGTGTAAATTCCTATGATCTTTCTTCTGAATCTTCTCAAGATTTGTCGTCTAGTAATGCATTTGAAGAACAAGTATTAGCTGATGGTCACGTGTATGAAAACGGTAATACATGTGTACATTGAATTTTGTTCCTGTGTAATTTTAATTAATTACCAAGAGTACGAAAAAGTTGCTTTAAAAATCAATGAAACAAATTTGTTGATGAAAAAGCACGCAAGTGAAGGCCAAGCTTTGTTATTACAGTTCTCTATTCTATGCTGTTCAATTACAAGAGGGGAGCATTAATTTAATAGTTTGTGGTTGCAAGGAATTTTTCAACTGCCTTTTACTATATTTGTGTGGCGATTTCGAATATACTATTCTTTTTTTCTGTCGGCTCCAGTTTTTTGTAATAATAAATCACAAACCAATGAACTACGAACACCTTAAATTGTCACCAGAAGCCTTTTGCTAAATTCTTGCACCAATGCTTTTTTGATAACTTTATTAAAGAGCGTTTATAAAATGTATTTAATTATAAACGTCTATTTTTGTTTTTTTCGTTTTTTGTAGTTTATCCACATAGTCTCTTGGGACCCCCACCAATAGCTTTAGAATACCCTTAGTTGACTTTTCATTAGTCGTTGCTCTGATGTCTTTATATGCACCGCCAAACACATCCTTTGTGTACTGCGCTTTGGAAAATTGTGTTATAAGGAACGCCACAGTTATTCTATTTCTGTCCTTTACTACAATAATAAAGGTAATTAGCTCAAAATGAACAAACCTCGTGAACATAAATTACTTCTTTAAATATGTATTGAATGTTTTTTAATTTATCTTTATTTGCAACTTTGAGTGTGCATGTGTAGTATCTGTTTTTGGCAAATCATTGCAATTCATGTTTATTTTTTAATGTGTTTTTAGATGACAATTCATCGGAAATTGCAATTCCCAGGTAAATATATAATTTTTAACTAATTGATTTTATAAAGTTATACCAATGTACTACGAAATATCTGTAAGATTGTGTTGTTTATGAATGTATTCTAAATAATTAACTCTCCATCAATTTAATTCCCTTGGCATCTCTACAATTTTCAAGTATTCTTTTAATGGGCCTTCATCATACAATGTTTAAAAGAGAATCCAATGTTAAATTTGGCTTGAGGAATTATCCAAGTTCTTGCTAAGCAGGCTGTTTTCCATTTTTCAATCCGTTGATCTTCACACGTAGACCCATACCAAGCAAAAAAATCTTCAGAATTTTACCAAAACATATTTATGCTTTTGCTTATTTGTTGCATTCTAGAATCACAGTTGAATTGAGAATATTCCATACCTTGATGCAAAGCTATTCTCTGCAGTTTTTGTTTAAATTTGCTTATACATTTGTATATTATGTAAGCCTACCAACAGTAATGTAATTACCGTCGTGGAATGTTATGTTTTAGTTGCATCACATGCGTGTAAGGCATTTTTCATATCGTAGAATAGTCGCATGCCCGTGTGTGGCTGTTTTAAATAGTAGTATGCATCAACCAGTGAAATAAATGTTTGTGTTTACCTTATGAACTTTTGGAGAATTGGCCAGTGTCTCCCTTGATTTAAATCAAATTGAAAACTTCTAGGTCATGGTGAAGTAGGGTTAGCACGCGAGATCCCTGATTTCGAGAACAACTAACCAAAATCATGAAAGATGAAGATAACCAAGAATTACTGTTGACATAATAGATTTAATTTCTAGCAGAATTGCGGTTGTATTGAAGACCAAAAGTGCTTTTACAAATAAATAATGGCGCATTCATTGGGTCGTGTGAATTTCATTCTTGAATTCTGCCATTTTTGTTCCGACTTGAGTTCTATTATGTAAAATATTCCTTTCATATGGCCGCGACTGCAATTGTATAACTTAAATTTTATAATAGCTATGTAAATTATGTTTTTTAGCTTTTAAGTAAATGCAATAAAACTTAAAATTCTCTTTTTGTTTTTTAAGGATCTTTTATTTTAAATTTGAACTTAAATATGTTCAAAGTTTAGCAATTATACAGTGCTATAGAAAAGTTTGGAATAGAGAAATTATGTTTTAGAAAAACTACACACAATGCAAAGAAAAATTATACATTGTGTTACATTTATAAAATTTAATAGTAAAAACAACTCAACAGTGACAAAAAATCAATATTTGGTGGGGTACCCTTTGTTTGCAATCACTTTGGTGATACCCCGTGGCATGGAATCAGCCAGTGTTTTACACAGTTCTGGGGTCACCTCAGTATACCAAACATGCTTGATGCCTTTTTTGAGGTTTTTTCTCCTGAATGAATTCTTTCCACACACCTTCTTCACAAGCATTTATAAATTCTCAATTGAGTGGTGATCCTTGCTGCTTCCCGGCCAATCCAACACTTGAATATCGTTGTCCGCCAGCAGCTTTTTAATCATACCGGCTCTATGACATGGGGCAGAATCATGCTGAAATGTCGTGCATCTGCAAATAGCCATAAAGTTGACCTGGTGGTGGTGGTGGTCCCCCAACACTTGTTTGTAGCACTGTGCATTCATCTTCTCGCCTTTGGGCTAGAAGTAAAGCCCACTGCGACCAGCTCCTGAAAATAAACCCCAGACCATAACGCTCAGCCCATGTTTCACTCTTGGTACAGTGTACTTGGGATCACACGGAGACGTTGTCGATGGGCGGCTAACAAATTAGATTGTGTTCGAGAATTGGCGGAATGTGGATTCCGCATTACCGTTCTCCCCTGTTCCGGGGTACACACCTTGTACTTATTGTAAAACGCCAGTCTCTTCTGCCGCATTATCGCTGTACCAAATGGCTTCTTTATTGGTTTAAGTGCCTTTATCTTGAACTGTCTCGTAAGCTGATTTCGAATGGCACTAAGATCCACTTCATCTAGAACACCAGGAAACGATTCCTTCATTTGAGCCGATGTGATGTTGGGTATTAGATTCACCAAATTGACAATGCGACTATCTGTCCTGTTGGATGTCTTTCTTAGACGTCTTGAGCTCATTCTTGGGGACATTGACACATTTTCCGCAACCCGCTTCCCAGTCTTTGAGACAACAGACTAATATCATGAATAGAATCGAAACATTCGTTTGAGACATGCCATTTTTTACAAGATCCAATATCCGAGACTTCTCCGACTTCGTGAGCTGCTTAGCTGTACCTATAATTCTGACTAGAACAAAACAAACAACAGGTCTGACGGCTGCAAGCAACTTTACTGCATTAATGTAATATTTCATCAGCTTGTTTAACATTCGTTAATATCATCAACCAATCAGATAACAGCAATCACACATTACTTCCGTGCTTTATTTAATACGTAACTAACTAATAGAAGTGCTTGATTTCCATAATACGACACTACCATACTAAATTTGTCTATTATTCCAAACTTTTCCACTGCACTGTATATTACAGACCACAAAAACCTTTAGTGTAAACTAGATTTTGAATTGAATGTAATTTCAATTTTATATAAAGTTCTCACAAACGCATCATCGTTTTCAAATTTACTTTTATGTAAACGAAGTATTAAATTTTCTGTTAATATAGTCGCTCACCCCCAAAAATATTCTATGGTAATCGACGACCATCTTTGCCTCCTCGTATCGGCAAAGGTATGTTACTATCAATTTAGTTAATCCATTAATGAACTAACAAAGTTAATTAACTTTCACAAATACTAACGAAATCGTTGTTTTAGAAAATTTGTATTTCGCATTTGCGTTATCTCCCCACCCAAAAAATTGCAAAAATTACTAATTTATCAACATAATAATAATAACCGTACCCTATCCATAGCCCAAACCATATCTCAGATCATAACTCAAACTCCAAACCTAACTAACCATATCCCTAACCCAAACCCAAAACATAATTCTAAACACAACCCTAACTTTAAGCTAAATTATACCATAGACATACTCCAAACCGTAAACCTAACATTATATTCTTCATTATGATAAAGCCGATTTAATGAAAACATATTCATTTTGAATTATGTAAACAAAGCAAAGTTTTGAAACAAAATAACTACGTGAAAAGATTTTAGGGAAAAGGCGCTGTGTTGATTGAATAAACATTGCCAAATCTTATAATTGCTTTGTAAACAAACAAAACCCGCGTGGTTGAATCACTAATTAGCATATTAATAGTAGTATATTATACTTGTTTTATAATTCATATTGAAAGTTACTGATATTAATAATAAATTTGCATATTTCTTCTACATAATGTTTGGGATATGGTTTGGGTTAGGGTTTAGGTTAGTGTAAAGGTTGCGGTTGGGGTTATGGTTAGGACTATAATTATTACATTGATAAGCTAGCATATTTTTGCATTTATTTGAGTGGTGGGAGATAACGCAAAAGTACCGAATATTTTATCTAAGTAATTGTTAATTAACTTGGTTGTAATACAATTCAGTATTAGCTAATAGCTGTAGGATTAAATTTTTTTTCACTGTCTTCTTTCCATTTGATTGGATTAGTTTAAATTATTTTCTGTAATTTAGATCCCGTTTTGGAAGACGTAATCAAGGAATTTTATTTCCAGAATGTAGGTTGTTTGCTATACTCTATATACATTTTTTCTTTTTCATCTTGCAATTTATTGTTTTTGTAAGATGGAAATGCACTATCAAATTTACGTGACCAATATTTGTTTTATAATGTATCCCCGGCAAGCAGCTTGTGATCAAACAAGGCATCGCGCCACCTATCAGATAAAACAATATCAAAGCAATTTTGAATTTTCTATCAAATATTATTCAAAAAAAACTTAAAAATATCGCTTATTAAATTTATTGTAAATTATTACAAAGAATAATGTTATTAAATTTGCTAAACCAATCTTACGGGAATACATACTTCATTTGTACACAACAATACAACAATCCTGAACCCTATTCCGGCGGAGGTGTGGTACCTACCTATTTAGGGAAGAGTAAGTACAACTAACCACCTTTATTATCTTCCGAACTAATGATGCAAACAACATAATAATTGTTTATGTTACCAGACCGTTATGTAAAATTTTCATTTCATGTACAAAGTTTACATTACTTGAGATTACGTCAGCTTTTTTGCTGAAGTTAGCAAAAATTGCAATTAGAAGGAAAGTTTAGAATTTTTTATTGTTATCATTCACCCGGAAGTTCCTCTAAACGTTTATTGTACAGAAATTTGACGAAATTATTTAAAAACATTAAAATTTTACCCACCACAAGGAAATTGGCAGCCATTTCCTCTAGCTAGATTTTGGCATTTCCGTCAGGTAACTCCATATTTTGGCAGTAATCTGCGTAGTAGATAAATTTTAAATGTCAGAAGTTTTCAAGCGAAAATATTATATTTTGCGGTAGTTGTGAATAAAATGTGAGAGAGAAAAATGTCGTCTTGAAAACGTCCTATGGAGGTCTTCATAAGACCAAGTATGGTCTTCAGTACGTCTTGAGGACGGGCCACGTGGTCTAGTTTGAGTTTTACACGCTCACAAAGTTGCAACTCTATAGTTGGCTGCAAAAAAATGAGACTAGAAAAAAGGCATATTACTTTTGAACTACTGAACGTAACAACTCAAGAAAGGTAAGATTTTAAAGATACATTAAAGGACTATAAGTAAAAAGCATCAAAGTCTAATTTGTTTTCCTCCTGTAGAAATAACTTCATTCAAACGAACTGAAACTGATTTCATTAAATTGGACTTCATTTCAGATGTCAAAATGTGTTGACTTTCTTGGATTTTTTCTTTTAAATCGGATATATTTTTCGGATTTTTCTTCTCAACGTCATTTTTCAATATCTGCCACACGTTTTCGATTGGAGAAAGATCAGCAGAACTTGGTGGCCATTGCAAAAACTGGATATTATTTTCAGAAAACCAATTTTTTGTCTTTGCTGACGTGTGCGGGGTTGCTCCGTCCTGTTGGAGTATCCATCCATCATCATATAAAGCATCAGCATAAGGCATAAATTCAGCTATAATTTGGCAATATCTTTGACTGTCGATTGTGGCTTTTCCGTCTAAAATTTTCAAATAAAACCCACGATAGGAAAGTGCTCCCCAAACCATAATTTTTTGGTCGAACTTTGGAACCGCTTTTGTTGGTCTTGGACATTTCTTTGACGACCACACTTGTACTTTGTTTCTGTGTAGTTGAAATACGCACTCATCAGTTATCCAAACATCTTCAAAAGTGTAGTCTTTCCAATCTTTCACGAAATTTAATCTTTTTTCTTGATGTTCTTTTGTAATCAGAAGTCGATTTTTCTGCCAATTTTTGTAACTCCACTTTTTTTCAGTGTTCTCTGAAATGTGGTTTCATGCAAAGAGATGTCGGCTTCAGTTTGAAGTCGGTTTGCAATTTTTTTCCCAGAAATTTTTGAGATTTTTGAGAACAATTGCGACAATTTTCTGAATGAATTTTCCAATAATTTTTCGAGGGCGTCCACTTCCTTTTCTTCTTTTGAGAGATTCTCCTTGTCGAATTTTTTTCAGCTTTTGAAAATAAGTCGATCGAGAAATTTGCGATGTCGCAAAGGCGTTTTCAAGCTGTTCCAACGTTTCCATTCCGAAGAAATCAAGTAGAAACTTTGCAAAGCAAAACAATTTGTTTGGTAAGTGTTTTCAAGTAATTACGCTGTACCAGTTTAATTAATTAACTTTTTTTTGACCATTTTAAAGTTCACAAAATTCTCGTTGTCTTTTATTTTTTAGTTTTCCTCTAAAACGTCTCAATACGTTTCCACAAAGCGTGAAAAAATAGGTGTTCAGTCTCATTTTTTTGCAGCCAATTATAGGACGTCAGTTCAAGACCACAATAAGACTTCATGGAAACTAATAAATGACCGCATTAAGAACACTTATAAAAATGATATTGATTTAATTAGCAAAAAATAATACAAGGTCAGCAAACATTCTATAAATTAAAAAACTTATAATTACATTTACAATTTAAAGAAATATTATTTAAGAAAATTTCCAGTTAAAACCAAAGTACAAATAGCACATTAATATTTAGTAAATTTGAAATAAATTACATTCAACAAGCTAATTGACAATAACTTCATCTTCATCATAAAACAATTTTCAATATTTATAGCACCAATAGCACAATACTTGTATAAATATGTTGTCAGTAGCTTCATAACGGGTTATTAATATAATAAACATAAAATCTAATCTATAGTAAATAATTTAGAATTGCAACTTCCGGGTTGAATTCGCATCACTATTGAAGATTAGATAATTCGATTTCAGCTTCTAAAATATAATGAATATATTGAAGATTTTCAAAGAAATACAAAGGTAAAACAGTAACTGATAATGAAACGTTCTGCATTTTGATCCAATTTTTCAACAAGATATACTCCGATTGATTCCTAAAAGAATTACATGAACTCTAACTCAAGCTACACATTATAACATATACAATATGAAACCAAGAAGCTACTGGCTACACATTTAATACAAAAAAGATATACAAAATAGTATAAAAGTTAGCACGACTTAATTTTCAGCTTGTCTGAACTATGCTTAAAAAAATTCTGAATTTTCCCAATGACTTCCTTTTCATTATGAAAACGTGAAGCTCCATCTAAAGAATATCAAAGATTAGCATTACAATAACATAATGAATAGAAATATGTAATCCAAAAAGAATCCTGCAAAATTACAATGAAAACAAAATTTACTAAAAAATGTGAAACAATTACGATTAATGAAACAACAGATAAAAATTACCTATAATATAGACAAAAAGAACTTAACATCACTAAATTATTCTAACATTATTCATATTAACATTAAACTTAACTTTAAAGTATTACCATTTCACTGACAAAATATACTATCTAGCGAAACTGGTCTAATATATGTGCTAAAATTTTATTTTACTCTCAAATATGAAATGTTTCCTAAGAATTAGCTTCACACACGTATATACAGGGTGTTTATAATGTCTTGTCACCCATAACATTATTAGTATTTGACAAAAGACACTATGAAGGCAATATTAAACGCTAAGGAAAGAGATGTATTAAAAGCAAAGAAAACATTCAGTCTAATAAATCGTTGTGGATGCCATCAAATAATCGGCATTGTTCAATTTTCTTCCATGTGCGTTTAGATATATTGTGCATGACTTCCCTTGATATATCTCCAAAAGCTTAAATCACTCTTTGCTTCAGCTGTTCGACCGTCTCATAACGACGTGCTATTACAGAGTCCTTAACTAATCACCAAAGGGTATTGTTGCAGGATGTAAGGTCTGGACTCTTTGCCAGCCATACGAATGGAGCAGGCATTCTTTCGCTGCCACCACCGACTGGGGAAAACCTTGAGATACTCACGAACTGTCACAGCGAATTACGCTGGAGCGCCATCTTATTGAAACCAAATTCTTTCCTTGATGCCAAGAGCTTCCAACTGTGGAATAAACCATTCTTTAAACATTTGCAGATAGGAAACTGCGTTGAGTGAACTGCCTTGTGGGAAGAAATATGGACCAATAAGATAATCCTCAGCCATTGCAGCCCATACCATCACATGCGGTGGAGTGTGCTCTAACTCCTCATAGTAATGTGGGTTCTCTTTTGTCAAGAAATAAGCATTCCTATCGCGGGAACTTCGATAAATAGCGCATTCATCGCTGAACATCACAAGCTTCCATTGTTCTGCAGAGAATTTGAGTAATTCCCCGCATGCATCATAACGGCGATCCCTGTCATGATCACTCAATTCATTAACAAAATGTGGTCGATATGTCGGTCATTTTAAATCCCCCTGTATATATTTATGCATGGTGGAAGTAGGAATAGCCAACTCAGCTGATCGTTTCCGCAGTGATTATTTCGATGATGATAACAATGATGCCTGCACACTTGCTTGCTCACACGTTGATGCCCTTGTGGATTGTCGCACGGTGCGTGCTTTGTCTCAGATGCTGCTAGTAGAAAACAATTTATCTTGCCAGCGGAGAATAGTTCGTTTTGGTGGCGGTTCCTTGTTGAAGCGAAGTTGATAGTCAGCACGAATTTCCTTCATCGTTTTGCCTGTATGTTGACGTTCATAAGAGCAAGTGCTCACACTAATACGCTCTTCAATAGAATAGTCGCTTGTGTCTAGTGACAACCTGAAATTATAATAAGGCGAGAGGAATAACATCTATAAATAGTATGCACACTGGCTGTAAATTCACTGATTGGCTGTTTAATATTGTCAAATATTGTCTTCACATTGTCTTTTGTCAAATAATAATAATCTTAGGGGTGACAGAACATTATAAACACCCTGTATATATATATATATATATATATCAAGAATATATAAAGAATTAAACTTATTATTTAATTCTTTAGTGATTGTATAGCAAAATAGCATGAATCGTTTGATTGAAAATAATGAAAAAATACTTAACCAAGCACAATCTTGCATATAATGGAGCCCTCAAATGGTTGTTTGTTTGGCTTACCAGGTCCAGCTGATTTTGTCAGCAACTGAGTTAGAAATTAGCATTTGCATTGCTCTATAAACATTGCTCCCAATATTTTGGCCTCCTAGTCCTGCTATCTTTTTCGTCTAAAATATGTCATAGAATGTGTTTAAAGAATATAAAAGATAACTTTATCAGCATATAAAGCTTAATATATAATCTCGAAAAGAAAATTATTAAAGTACAAAAAATCTTACAAAGTGAAAATAAATTGTTTTATCACTGGATATCTGCTCGTTTAAGACTTTATACTCTTCTAGACTCTTTACGGGCAAATATAGAATAGAGTCTGTTGCGAACACATGATCTCCAGCTTGAAATATTGGGGAAGCAAGATATAAATCCGTGAGGTGGTCAACCTTTCGACCAAGATCCTTTATCTCTTCATGCATAAGTCCAATAGTTTATATCAATTGAGTGATATTATCTAAAAATACACAATCTTGTGTAGATAATCCAATTTCAGAAGTGTACATACTCATCAGCTTATAAATATTAGAACCTGTATAAGCAACAATCATTAACTAATTACCACTTTGGGAATTAGTTGAAGCATGAGAGTGATGTTTGCTTGTCGAAGCAGCAATTGGAGTAAAGTGAAAATCACTAAAAATTTATGCAATAAAAATATATAAAAAAACATCATAGTAATTCAAAATTACAGATTTTTGTAGTAGCTCTAAGCAATCTACAATATTCTTGCAGAATAATTTAAAAAATAAATTCTCACTCTTCACTTGAGGATCCATCGTCATTCATTTGCACGTTTGAAAGTTGGGGAGTTTCACTTTCTACTGTGGTTGATACATCCGTTTCTGCACTTCTAATGTATTTTTCCTCATATTTGCAGGTCCTTCGAAAAGATTCTAAAACTAACGCATAATTTAAAAAGTTTACACAAAAGGAATACCAATTCCTGATTTCCTAATGATACACGAATATTTTGGCCACTGTGGCTGCCATGGCGCATTACTTAATAGCAATCATTTCAGTCTTTGTGAACTGCAAGTTCTAGGCCAAGAAACATTACCATTTTTATCTAGCAAATGTTGCAAAACGATGCTTATTTCATTATCAGTTAAGAATTCGACAATTGCGTGCACGATGAACTAAAAAAACAAAATAGGAGAAGTATTATATACATATTTCAAAACGACTGCACCATTTTTCATATTTAAAATAACGCTAACAATGGAACCATCCATCATCATTTTCTTACTACAATCATAAGCTACCCCTGTGAAGAGAACATGGCTACACCACTGTTATGTATATACCTTTATACTTGTAAATTTACTTTTAAAGTAATATTTTTACTCAAAATTTAAAAATTATAAATGAACAATTGGAATACAAATTAATAAATCCAAATAACAATGAACAACAATGTTTGCACACAATGTCTTCTGTATTTACAAGAGCTATTTCATCACTTGGTTTGCAAAAATGTATTGAAAGCATACTAGAAGAGCATGGAAAACTGAAAACGTCATTTATGATAGCAGGCTTTTGTCCATGGACAGCAAATTTTCCACTCGACAGCTTAAATGCATTACAAATTTGAAATATACCACTGGAAGACCTATAAAGAAAGTGTAATTATATTTATGGGTGAAAAATTAAAGGCGATAACATATGTTTAATATTAAAAAAGTTAAACTAATTTGAAATAACTGTCTCTCTCTTTTATTGATAGTTTAAAAGAATTCATAATAATAGACTTGAATTAAACATCAACATAATGAATCGAGGTCAGCCGTTCTTAAAATTGTTGGTGAAACACAGAAAGCATACGGGGTTTGTGAGAATTTGACTCAAGCACTGGATTTTCACTAATACGTGCATATAATTGGGGAAGAGAATGATTATCACTTCGTATTAGTTTTCTAATACTCTTAAGACAATTTTCATATTTAAAGCAGCTGAAATGTGTGAGAACACCATGTTGTTTTACTTCTAAGGCCACGGTTAGACTAGGTGATTGGTTAAAAGGGATCCATCACTTTTGAAAACATTGCACGTTTAACCACCCGAGATAATTTTGATGTGACGATCACGAAGAAATCGAACGCGCACGATTTCTTTGTGATCGTCACATCGCTAATTATCTCGGGTGGTTAGACGTGCAATTCAATCAAAATGTGGCAGGTCACTTTTGAACCAATTACTAGTCTAACCGTGGCCTAATGAAATATGAGTAAAGGCATGAATGTTGTAGACTAGAAATTCTTTACCAAAAATACACTTTGCAGATAAAAAACTGGGTAGTGCACTTATCGGCGACATTGGAAAGTTGATGACAAAGAGTTTCACTGGAATATATATATATATAAACAGAAACAAAAAGTAATAGAAATTATTTTGATAGTTTTCTGGAAGATAGTGGAATAAAAGTGGAGTTCAATACAATAAAAAATTCCTATATTCAGTAGCTTTCCATTGGTCACAGAAGTAACGAGGTTGTCTGTTAAACTTACTTGGTAAGTTTAGTTTTGAATATAGCTGAAAAATGAATTGAAGGTACACTTAACTGTGGGAGCGGTACGCCAAAAGAAAATTAAGCGTTTTACAACACCTACAAATAGTGTGTTCAACTGAATTAAAATCCAGATAATTTAGGTTTTAAAATTTGTTTTCGAATTTTAATTGTTTTAAAATTTCTTATAGAATTGTTTCAATTTTGATCAAAGCACTCATTATACTTAGTTTCAGTTTCAGTTGAACACACTACCTTCAAGTATAAGGTGCATTGGATCTAAAGCAAAGCTAGAAACTAGCCTGATTCCTATAATATTCTTTAGCAGCGTAGGACCCTTATGATGATCGGAGTCTTCATATTCATTCTCTGAAAAGTAATCACTATCACTTCTTAATGAACAATTAATATCTTTATAAATCACGCGCTTTTTATAGTATTCTCCAACTACTTTGGCGGAGAAACCACCAGGTAACTTAAAATTTCGGAAGTATGCCCGCGCTGGGGCATCGCAAATAAATTGTTCTAGTTGAACTTGACTTTTTAGAGGAAGTATTTTCGATAACTCCATTTTTAAGAACTTCATTAAGTTCAAGATAGTCTTCAATTGGAGATGGCTTAGAATAATCAATAAATGCGGATACTACGAGATGCTTAGCCACAGAAGTTGAGCATAAAATAGGCCATATATGACTTTTTGAAGACTTTGAAATCGAGAGACCATCAATATTAAAATCCAAACTAGCATTATCAGGAATAATGCACAATTGTCTAAAAATTTCGCAAATTCCATATTGAATTCCAAAATACTTGTATTGGCCAGTTGTAAGTAAAATATCCATTTGAGGAACAATCTCGCTTTTATTTTTTATGAGAGTTTGTGGGGCCATGCTTAATTAGGATTGGCAGCAACGCATCAAATGTCATCAAAGTTACAGTTCATCTAATAGAATTTCCCTTGTATATGAATTTTTTTCAAAACTGAAGTGAACATGTTTCAAAAACGATCTTTGCACAGGGCAACAACAAGCAATTTTGTGCAAACTAGTTAATAATACATTTGAAATTCTAGCAGAATTTGTCGTTTGTCTGATGGGTTTTTGGACGAATGTTTCATAATTAAGCACCGCAACATGCTTGCGAAGGGAGTAAAATGTATTGTTAGCTTGAAACGTTTGATAGTCCATCAACCTTTTAAGTCATTTGAAGCAGACTATGGTTTTGCTCTTTTTTTTAATTTCACTCATTCGAATTTATAATGTGCTGACAGTTATAAAAGGTCGGCAATTACACTATATTCGTTGCTTCTATATTTTTTAATGCGAAATGTTTTTAATATTAGTATTTCCCCAGTTTATGATAATAAGTATTCATTTATGCTTTAGCCGCCATGGTATTGGGGCAGCCTGTCAAAACTTCAAGCGGTCACACTGCTGAAGGATTCTCCCGACGGAACTTTTTTAGTTAGAGACTCTTCGAATGATATTCATCTCTTTACCATCAGTTTTCGCTCTTCTAATCAAACTTTTCATTCAAGACTTGATTACAAATATGGTAATATTTTAGTGCATATTTTCCAATTGTGTTTCGCTTGCCTCAAATTTATGGTTTGACATGTTCAAGACATGGCTTTAATAAAATTCAGTTTTCAGACAACAGAAATATAAAGTCACAAACAAAATCTCACTCGAACTAAGTCTATAAAATTGCTATAATAGCTGAAACCTATGTATACATACTAATGAATTTATATTGATCGCCCGAGTAGGGGCTTGTCCTTGTTTTTCATGTGATGTTTTTGTAAATCCATCCAATATCTACCATAAAAATCACTCACACGATTTTCCAATCCTATTATAATTCCAAAAGTAAAATCATTGTGGAAGCTCTCCTTCAAATAGAGACCACGTAATTTTTTGCTTACGTCTAGTTGTAAAGTTTTTGTTATAATAATAATATGGCTCAATCCAGTTTTATTTGTCAAACTATTGTTAAAATGTCACATAAAAAGTTAGAAAATACATAAAACACAAATATATATATATATATTGGGGTAGTTTTTTAACGTCGTATTTTATTAAGTCGTACATGGGAAAATTCGTTTGTTTATTAATGTCGTAATTTTTTAATGTTGTAGTTTTTTAATGTCGTAATTTTTTAATGTCGTAAATTATTAATGTCGTAAATGTAATTTATTAAATATATTTAATTTGGGTTAGGGTTTAGGTCTATAAAATAATATAGAATAAAGGTAATTGGGTTAGAGTTTAGGTCTATAAAATAATACAGAAATATCGTTTTGATTTAGGGTTTAGGTTTAGGAAAATTTATTTGATAGTTGGGTTTGCGGTTTAGGTTTATAAATTAATAAAGAAATAAGCCTTTAGGTTAGGGTATAGGCCTGTAAATGATGAAAAATAGGGTTTTGGGATAAGGTTTAGGATTAGGAAACATCCAGTTGAGACTTGGGGTTAGCGTTTACGACATAAAAAATACGATATTAAACAGCGACGACATTAAAAAATACGCTTTTAAAAAATTAGACACTGAAACTATACGACTTTAAAAAATACGACATTGAAAAAAACGACTTAAAACAACCACACCTATATATTAATTAAAATTCGGTCGGCTCTGTAATATGGTAAATTCGACTTTGGCATATGGCATACATAACCGTCACTTGAAATTATTTACCATAATATAGAACGGACACTTCACTTTTTCTCCATGAATATTTACAGAATGAAACCAAAATCAAATATGTTAATACGGTGACCGAAATCACACATATATAAATATATCAAAGTTTCAGGCGACGCCCTTCATCTTTGCAAGATTTATTGCGAAATTACATTTGCCTTTAAAATTAGTATGGGATTTGTACAGAGAGTAACCAATAATGACGTAGAATTGTACATAGCGGACTGAATTTCTAAAGTGTACATTGCGGACAAAATAATAATTATTATAATGGCGCTGAATGCAATTGAATTATTTTAACAGTTTGTTGAACTATTTTAATTGCGCTGAATACTTTGGTTGATTATTATATTGGTGCTTGGTATTTTTATAATGATTAAACATTTTTTTTAAATTATTTGTTTTATATTATTTATTTGAAGTAGTTTAGAAGTCCATGAGCTTAAGTAACTACATGTAATTTTATATATTTTGAAATTGCTAAAAACAAACATCTCTTGAGTGGTTTTCAAAAAAACTTTTATATATTTTAGTAATTCATTAGCATAACCTTGATTGTGAAGTCAATATTGCTCAGATTAAATTCTGACTATTTTCTAAATTCAATTTTACATCTAGAACTTGATTTCAAAATTATATTATACATAAGATCTAGTTCGATTTGTTTGGATGAAATTCTTTACATGATTCATTATAAATCGTAAAAACTTCGGATGATATTTTAATCAAATTATTTCTAACTAGAACTTGTTTAAAATGAATTCAAAAGCACATTCTATGTAGTTGATCTGAGCATTATTCACTGCACAATCAACGTTTTATTAAAATCATTTCGTAGAAATATTTATTAGTAATCGAAGACAACTATATAGAGTTTCGTTGTTAGTAGTACAAGAGCGCTTTTAGAAAACTTTGTATCTGGTTTCCTAAAAATATTTTTTTGCAAGTTATACGAAATCCAATCAAATCTTGTAAAAAATGTTATGATTTATGAGATTCTGCACAAAAATCTAAGGTATAAATTTGTACATATGAGAGCTAATCATTTTAAGATGCCTTTTATTCAAATGATAGCGTAAAATTTTTTGAAAATAAATGAAATTTATCTCATGAAAACAACTAGAAGAGGATTTATTACAACTCGACTACGGATCAGTTTTATTCTCTTCTGAACTAAATTGAATAATTGAGCGGGCTTTTGAATTTTGTTAAGAGGAGAAAATTTTTTCAAATTTGTCGAAAGTGTTTTTTCATCAAGTTAATCATTTAATAGGAACGTATATTAATATTTTATAATAAAAGATATTTTAATATTCAGCGTCTTTCTAATAGTTTTCTCAAAATTTGCTACGTATTTTCTTTTACTTGCTCAAACTTTCAACGAAATTATTATTATATTTATGTATTATTGCTTATCGTGCTAATTTTTTTGTAATGATTCCAACTGCTATGACTAATGTTATTGAGAATTTATATTCTGAAAGGATTTAATAATAAAGGAAATTTAGCATTTATGAATCAGTGCGATTCGTTGAATCATAAACAACTAATAGCATTAACGCACTCGTTAAAATTACTACTACACCGCATGCCAATCGAGATGGTTTTGTCATCTAGTTTAAGTTTTTAGTTATCATCGTAAATGTTAATTTCTAACACAACACAAAGTAGTTCTTGTGGCTAAAATATCGTTCCAGGTTTTCAGCTATTCACATATTGCTTGTTTCTATACATTTTTTGATAAGAACTGTAAAATATTTTGAATAAATTGCTTGTTTCCTTTCTTTTGCACCATTATGTTTTTATTCACTAGTGCTCCCTTTCGAATGTCGAAGCTTCGAATTTTCGAATTTTTTTTTAACAACATCGAGAAGCTATATTTCTAAGAAAAGTAGAAAATTATTGCTATTCTACTAACGTGTTCAGATATATTTTGTAATTTAAAGGGTGATAAAACGAATGTGTGTAAACAATTTTTGATTTGATTCCTTCAATGCAGTATTGTTATATATATATATATATATATATATATATATTTT
>CABFPE010000424.1:707558-723805 GCA_900660155.1 Hofstenia miamia
TATATATATATATATATATATATATATATTCTGTGATCAAATTTGATTGCAAAAAACTAAGTGTTTTAAAAGGCACTAAATATCATCCGATTCTAACAACTAATGATTCATTTTAAAGCTGAATATGGGACCTTTTTTATTTCAAATAAAAATTACAATTTATTTAACTTAGACCCTCCAGGTGACCTCCATTTTCAGACTTCAATTTCTCGAATCTGACTCGTGCTGACCTGCAGGCTCTTTTTATAATATCTTCAGACAGATGTTCAGCAAATTCACCAACGATCTTCTTAAGCTCTTGTACACTTTGAGGCTTACATCTGTACACATGCTGAGGGGAATACCCCCAGTACCTGTCAATTCTGTTGGGCTGTTAACACAATTGCTTCCGTGGAGGCGTAAGCTTTCCATTTTAAACACTTTCTAAGGATAAACCAAATCTTTCCAAATGGCATGCGCAGTCTTATTATGGCTAAAGCAAGTCTTGACACCATCAATATTTTCTTTGGGAATCGGTGTTTTGCCTCTTTTAATTTCTTGGACTGCCCCTCTGATACAAAATTGATCAATAAGCCTTTTAAAAGAAGAAAAACACGGCACAGATTTGGGATTTTTCGGATAAGACTTTGACCGGAATAGCTTTCTTAATTCCATAACACATTTAACTTTCCAAACTGCAAAATAATACAGGCCCTCAGTCTCTTCGGAAATGCATCCACGCAAGTTTCCTTTTCTGATCCACACTTTCTCAAGGGATGCCTTCAAAGACGCAATATTTGGATGAACTTTGTAACAGGCTTAGGGATCCAAGATGCCCACACAGAGAAGCCCTGGGATTTAGGTTAGGAGAATAGGGAGCCATTCTGTTGATGAAATGAACGCAGGAAATCGTGTTCTGCACCACTCCTGGACACACTTGGCTCGATGTGCTGAAGTTCAATCTTGTTGGAATATCCAAGCATTGAAATGTGTCTTACTCCAGTGTAGCACAACCTTCTCCAAGGCTTCATTTTGGTAGTAAACAGCATACATCTTGGCGTTAGGAGTGAGAAACCAGTGGAGTCTTACGTGTTGCACAAATTCCTGTCCACACCATGATCAAAGCTGGTTGCTGGAATTTGCTGATGATGCGTTAGCTGAAGCAATGGCAGATGCAGTTGAGGACCATATGCGGTTGTCTTATTTGTTGAATTGGCGTTCTACAGTTAATATCTTTTCATCAGAGAAAAGAATGGAGCGATGATTGTTGTCCACGGCGAAGTGCTGTTGCAGCAACTTGACCCGTTGCAGTCGAGTGGCTTTTGCTTTGTCATTCAAGTGATGACTAACTTGCAGCTTAAAGGGAATCAAGTAGAAATCCTCTCTCAACACTTTGCGCACACTTTCAAGATTCACTACAATAGTTCGTGCAATTTTCCTGTCTGAACTCCCTCGTTTTTGGCAGATGTGTTGCCAAATTGCTTTCTTCAGTGTACGGGTTCTCACAGATCTTGGTCTGCCAAATCGATGGCGGTATGAAGTGACACCTGCCTTTCTAAACCTGCTGAGAATGTTAGCGATTGTTCGCTGAGGAATACTGGTCGATTTGAGGCTGACAAAGAGAGCAATTCCATGTTGGTTCAAAGCAACAACAGCAGCATGCTGACCTTCCATTCTAAAAACGAACAGTAATGATGCACTTGACAATCAACAGCCAATCAACAGTAATAACTTTAACAGTAACAATTGTAAGCAGTAATTACAGTCAATTAATCCACATTACATTAGCAGCAAGCGTTATCGGTTTTAAATATATATTGTGTGCCAGGACTTTGTTGTCAACCTGACTATATATATATAAGCTTTTGTATTAATATATGGAGGACTCACAAGTAGTTCTGGAACCGTATATTATGTTATCACACTAAGTTCTTTAGAATATAGAAAATACTTTTTAATCCGTTCAACTGTTTTTAAAACTTTTTAATAATAATTATTCATGTTTATAATACGTTTTCTCAATTTAAATTGAATTTAGGAGAGTTTTCATTTTTTGGTAAACCCCGTGGACATCCCAAAGGATCCGCATTTCATTTGATAGAGGCTGCTCGTTTAAATTCACTCACTAATTACTATCAATATTATCTCTATCACATGCTTCCTGGTGCTTGTCCCATATCTGTCAAACTGCTGAAGCCAATCTCAAGGTCCGTTGTTTTTCAAGTTTAAGTAAAATTTAAAATTAACTTTTCATTTATTTAGGTTTGAAGTGGTTCCTTCATTAAAATATTTATCTCGATTTGTGATAAAACAGCAGTGCAATCATGCAGAGATACCTAGTTTACCAGTTCCTTCGCAGTTGCACATGTACTTGTTAAATTGTGCCTTTTATGACGATGATTTATTCAAAAGAGTTTGTAAAAAGAAAGCTCTCCAAGTTGGAATTTAATTATCAATTGAACATTTTCGCTGTAAATTATTCATTTTAAAGTTGTATTGATCAATTTTAGTTTAATATATTTGACGTTTTTGACTAGTAGGATTCATTGAGATATAGCATGAAACGCTGACAATGTTGGCTAAAATATTTTTTTTCAAAAGATGTAAATGTTATTTTGTTTGACATTTTATAATTTGTTTCAGAAGGGATACCACGTTTAAATTCAACCATTAATTAAAATCATTTATATATATTTAACGGTTCGAGGGTTGTGAATTTTTAAACATGTATAGCAAGTAATTAAAACATTTGTATTTTGCCTTATAATTGGAATTTTTTAATAAGATTTTGACAAATTGAACAAGTTAGTCTTTTTCATCATCAAATTGCGTAAAATAGCTTTAGCTAATACTATCTTGTACAAACAATTTAAAAAATAACAATAATGCGAATATAGAAAAAATTTTTGTGAGCGAACTTTATGGATGCGTGTTTGATGAAAGACAACAGAAGTCTCAAAATGTGTAGAGTGAAAAGGAGCAAATTGAATGTAATCAAAGGGACCAAGATTATATTTTTCTAACCGAGTTGAAAAAAGGATCGAGACTTGAAGCTGAAGAACAACGGGGAATAAATTAAGTGATAGTAGTGCAGATTTGTAAGTGAGAGTAGGAGAAATCCACTTAACAATACGAGGACAACGCCCAACCGAGTACAGAAGTGACCTTGGAATAGACCAACAATGAGAACCATATGAAATGATAGGGAATGGAATCGGAAGGTAGATTTTTTATGCCATTAAGGGCAGAGAGAGGATGCAGCATTCCTAAGTTTTAAGTTAATATGAGAAGACTAAGATATGGAAATGGATAGATGAAGACCAAGGCGGATATATTCGTAAACAGCAGAAAGTAGGGTAGAATCGAGAAAAGGGCTAGGGAAAGGCGTGAAGACTAGAAGATAGCCAATCAAGAAGTCTATCAATAGCAGTTTGAATTATAGTGAGCGTCCGGATTAAAAGAGTAGATTATAATACCATCAGCATATAGACTGCTTGTGCAAGGAGGTGTACATAGGGGAAGGTCATTAATTGAAAAAAGAGAAGAATGGCAAACAGAGAACTTTGAGGCAGCCCACTAGAAATTGCGACACCAGAAGAAAATTGCAATGTTAATGTAGATTCTCTTTGAAGCGAATAATGACCCTTTGGTTTTGCTGTGGTCGGCTTCGAATTTTATAACGAAAACTAATTATTGAAATTTATTTTAGTAATTTTGTATTGTATAGATTATTGTATTTGGCATTTTTAGCTTATCAATCTTTGAGTTCTTTCGTACCTGGTGTTTTTATAATATCTTTTGAGTAAACTCGTTTGAATCGAGGATATATATATATATATAAAATTTATTGAATATATCTCAAGAACCCCTAAGTCTTTTCTTGGAAAGTTGACATTGCAAATAACTACTTCTATAGAATAGCACTATTAAAAATTCGGACCTCTCAGTATTAATTATTGCCGTAATTTGTGGCTATTATCACATATATTTGCGAAATATCTATGAAAAATGTTCAAGTTTATTTAATGACAAATTCTTGTCAAAAGTTGATGCTCAATATATCGCTATTTCTGCTGAATCTAAAATAAAAACAGAATGTAAATGTTTAAATCTCATTGAGCTATAACTCCAAAGTTGTTCAATGCGAGAATTTCTAGCATTTTGAATATTTGATCTTCAAATGATATCTCAAAAATTTCTTGGGATATCGATTTCAAAATTTGAACACAACATGTAATTCTGATACGATTCAAGAATAAATTTAATTTAAATTTTTATGCATAAATGCAATATTGGTTGAAAATAGCTAAAAATTCGCAAAGTATGCAAAATGCAAATGTTTATTAAATATTTTCTATTCTATGCATTTTATGTTATACACACTTCCAAAGAGCAACATTAGCCGCAGATTTTAACTAAAGGGCCAAAATCTAATGGGCTGGATTAAAAAAACTGGTAAAATTTATTGAGAAGGCCTAATTTGGAATGTTATAGCTCAGTCATTCGTTATCCAAGTTTCAATATTTTTTCATGAGTAGATTGGTAATTGCTTGAACTTTATTACAATATCAATATTTCCTGCACTTTCAAAAATTTTTTGGGGATTCGTTTTCAATGGTAAAAGTGGTTCTATGATCTCTACTCAATACCAAACCCACATATTGCAATTCAAATTCCTAATAATTCAGTGATATCATGAAAATAGTTTTTATTTGTCATTTTAACATTAATGATTGGACATGAGTAGTTAGGACAAGCAGAAGGAGAACACACACTTTTGATTCTGATTGGTTGAGAGGCTGGTCACGTGATAGGGTCTCTGATTGGTTGAATGTTACTCATTGTGAGGTCGTGGATAATGGCGGAGTGATTTTACTGACGTCATATACTTTACAAATTTGCTGATAATTTTCCTTAAAAAATTCCAATGTAATTACTTACTCATTTTTGTGACATTTCAAGGTATCTGATTTATAAATGTGTGTTTGCCATAGTAACTAATTATGTTACATGATTTGGTTGCTATACCTCACGTTATTTGGTTTGCATGGCTTACACTTGTTTGTGTACATTACTTTGTGTTTTAGATTAACAAATGGAGGCTATTTTTCTTTATAAAAATTTCCATGTGTTTCAATGAATATAGCTAGATAAACCAATAATGCGTAAATTTGTTTGTACCAAAAACATATGCATTGGAAGCTGAAATATTACATTAACGTGTATAAGCAAATAAAACATTACTGCATATAAAATTGATTAAAAGCAAAGATTATTTCACATAACCGGTTATTCTTTGTGGAGATGCATTTGTTAGCCAAGTTTGCCCTGATGTTTAACTAGCTTCAAAGCAGAGAGTTGGTTAGTCATCAAATTCCCGACTCCAATCCCATTAGTGTATTCAATCTCTGATGTGTTTAGCTAATTTGCTGACATTTTGCACTGGTCTTTTACACTTTATGCAAAGTATTACTTTGATTTCCCACACGTCAAAAACTCTCTGTAATGTATGACAGGTTGACTCAACAATTATTCATGAGGAAGCATCACTTTAATTCCATCTGCTAAAAATTAATTAATTCCAGTTATACAGTAACTGTAAGAACACGAACACTCCCATGAAATAATAAAGTGGATACTTGGAATAATCCCTTTTTTACTAATGTTGGGTAATAAAATACTTGAGAAAACAAGATAAAAAATGTGCATACTTGGAATAATCCCTTTTTTTTACTAATGTTGGTAATAAAACACCCAAGAAAAGCAAATAAAAATGCGATAAACATAAAATGAAATATATAACATTGGGAAGAAACGCGAATTATTTGAAACTTTGTGTTTGGTTTTTAAAAATATATATAAGTTGACGATTTTTTTCCATTGATAGATATCATCTCCAATCATTAAATTTGTAACCCCTCATGGTGCATTCACTATTCTAAACTTATAAATGTTTGTAAATAGTGTATTATTCACACACAAAAATACACGCACATAATATTTAAAAGATGGAATTTTCAGGGAAATTACAAACTAGGAAAAAATATTCGTGATACTTAAACAACATAAGTAATATGGTTTTATGCATAAAGGCGAAATTTCGTTTCCTGAAAATTATACATTCAATATTATTAATATAATTTATACACACACGTGTGTTTCAATATACAATATCATACTTGTTTTTACATGCTGATCTTTTTCTCTCTACATTTCATTTTGGTGTGTATGGATTTTTCATTACTGTAAACATTGTAGATTTTTGTCGAATTTTTGGGAGTGTACACATTTGCAGATTGTTACATCTTTTGTCAACTTACACACCCTTTTCAGCTTTATTTGGTTTATGGGGTTCTACATGGCTGTATGCATGACATGGCTTTCCACTATTCCATTGTTTTCCATTGCCAAATTAGTCACAATTCCTTACCATGCTCTGAATTTGTTCTAAAAATATAAACTTGCAAATGCATGTAGTGTGCTATACATTAAAGGATAAACCAATAATGTGTAAATTCATTTATATCAAAAATGTGTACTAGAGTTAATTTACACTGATATGAAATAATCAACTACATGGTTAGATAGTAGAGGTGGATAAATCTACATGTTAAATATTTTGTATTAATCGAAAGCAAGATGTTTTACAAAGAATTTGAGTTCAAAAACAGTTATTTGGTCATATAAATCATGCATGTTTTTACTAATTTACTTTCCTCAGTTATACATCATGTGATTTTATTCCTATTGGGAAGTCCTGTCTATATATTCATTGTAAATTACTGGATAAATTCATTATTTTTCCTTGTTGTGAAATCATTCCTCTAAAAAACTCAGCCTATAAGGGCAATGTCTATTGAAACACTAACAACCAGATCACTTGGCAATCTTTTCAATGAGTTATGCACCACCCCTTCTCAAAGCTACAACCCTCTAACACAAGAGTCAACCCCATCACCAACACCAATTAAAGAAAAGAATCATCACCAGCAAATAAGAAGATGCCCACCAATTAATAATAGTTCTATACCCCATGACAATGTGGATAACATTTTGCAGTGCTTAAACAATGTCAATTTACAGTGTACCTTTGCAAGCAAGTGTTCAGATAGCAATTTACCAAAGAAAGTTTGGCTTACAATCACAGACATGGTACAGAATTTGGAAGTGCATTAAAAGTTAAACTTAAGAATGGATTCTACTATTTTCTACCCAAATTCTATGGAGATCCAATTTGTGAGAATTACAAACACTTGGTAGACAAAAAACTCTTTCATGATGATGATTTAGTATTTATGCAAGGTGAAAGGAGTTGTATTGTATTACAATTTTGTAAATAATTCACTTATGAAAAGAATAAAACACTGTTTCATATATGTTTTTATAATAGTATATGATCAAGCATTAATGTATTCAAAAAATATCATTTTTCCTTTATACAGCTAATACATAAACAAAAGGTGGAAGTGATTTACCCCACAAGTTCTCACATGTTTGTTCTTCAACATGGAATGCTTTAAAAAAGTAGTAAAAAATAAAATCATTTGCTCTGTATTTCACTTTGTGGCAGAGACCTTACAATGATTTTCTTAAATTTACATTTACTAGTAATATCAAATTTACCAAGTGTCTTCATTCAATGTACAAATCTGTAATAGTCTTTTATGCAACTGGTAGAGTCCCCCATGTTCTGTGGATATCAATATCCAAAGTTCAATAAATTTTATACTGGCTGTGAGATTGTTTTGCTAAGAAATTCACAGTTGATGGCATCACATCCCCAAAACATTGTGTACTTTCATGTTGATAAATTTAGTGAGTTGATAAATTGAAGCATTTATTTGCTTGTCAGATTGCCTTCTGTAAACACAATATGATGGAAGTTATGCTCATACCAGTTAAAAGCCTTTTGTATATGAGATGGGAGAGAGTCAAACACTGCCCTTGAGTGGTGTACTGTAAGAATGTAGATTTTTTCATTGATTAAAATCAAAAATTCCTTTATGTAGTAAGCACTATTGAAGGCATTTCCACACTTCAAATAATACATGTTTGCTCTTCATGGGTTCAATCATTGAAAAATGGATAAACTGCTCACTTAGAAAGCTTATAAGTAAATGAATATAACTTCTTTTATAATTAAATACTTGATAAACACATCTGCAGTTGTTGAAAAATAGTAAATAAAATTTCTTTTCCAAAAAGTTGACCACTACCAACGGGGTATTTGCTTTATGAATAAGAGCTTAATTCAATCATTCACATCTGGTCTAACAATGTCAATTTATTACAAATACTTATGTATTTTGCTTTTTTATTATTTTTAGCAAGTTTCAAAATTTAATAGAAATTCAGTATTAATTAATAAAAAATTTTATTTAATTCAAATGTCATTTTTACATTTTGAAAAAAAACCCATGGGAATGACCATTCTAATTTCTTTTGTTCTTTTATTGTTTAAGGTTCCTATCAAAGTGTCAGACAATCAAAGTGTTTGACATTAAAAAGAAGCTAAATTTCTATATGATAATATTTTTAATAATTATACTAGTCTAAAATAAGTGCATATATAATTTATAAATTTTTTAATTTAATGTATTCCTTATTGCTTTTTTCAAAATCACATATAATGTATGTAACAAGTCAGTTTGAGAGCTATGTAAATGTAATAAATGATGGGTCAGGTAAATTAAAATTTTCAAGTTTATATCACTGGGTGAAAATCTTGTAAACAACACAAGATGATAAAATATTGTTGTAATAGAAACAAATTATAATTAAGAATATTATACATATTGTTTTAAGTATTACTTTGTAGTAGTTTGTTTTCAATTTGACATTAGAATAAACTTTTTTAGAAAATTTAATGAATTTATTTGCCTGGTGGTATGGTTTTATTTAACTTCATAAGGATTATGTTGAGTCATTTGCATTGTGTATTGGTTTTAGATATTTCTTAAGAAATTTACCAAATTTATTTAATCAGTTATCCCCTGTATGTCTTAGGTTTATTATGAAATTTTCAGATTCATTTCATAGCGATGTAATTTTACTTTTTCACTAAGAATTTTGCCTTAATTATAATTTTAGTACTTTCTGCCCAGTGGTATGATTTCAACATTTTTTGAAGAAATTTAATTTAATTTTCCGCCCAGTGGTTCTAAATATTTCCTAAATCATTTTAAGACTTGGTATAAGACGTCTTCTAAACGTTTTATTGTTTATTGGGGTAAACAGAAAACTATAGAAAAATCAGAGACTACTACAACTACAAAACCTAAAAATTCGAAAACATCAGTTACTTAAACTTTAGTTAAAGCTAAAGACACCAGTACAAATCACATTCATTTTAATTTTTGTTGTGAAAAAAACATATTCAAAGTAATTGTACTAAATCTACTTACATTATTGATGACAATGAAGTATTTTACACTGATGAAAAAGAATATATAACTGAAATTGACAATGATTTGGAAGATGATTCTGAGTCTTTAAACTAAAAGGAGCGCCGCCTCTACACCATGCAGGAGAAATACTAATTTCTATTACAATGATAAATAGAAAGTCCATTCCAATATTTATTAAAGGCATTATAATTCAGGCCATTATAGATACTGGAGCTGCTCATTCGGTTATTTCTGATACCTTTGCAAATTCCATTGGAATAACTTACACCAAAAGAATTTCCTATTTATATCAGCAAATGGGATTACCTAAACACAAAAGGTTATTTAAAAGATATTAAAATATCAATAATTTGCCAACAATTTGAACAAGATTTAATAGTTGTTGATACTATGCATTTTCAATTACCTTATCAAATTATTCTTGGAAGAGATTACTTAGAGGAAAACCACTGCATAAACAACTTCAAAGACAACACCATCACAATCAATAATGAACCTTCAATTTACAAAGATTTTTATACTAAAGACAATGAAATAAAACAGTTTTTTCTTACTGAGAATACACATATGGATGGTTTTCATTGGAAATTAGTTAAAGCAAAATCTAAAGAAAATTTAGAATATGATTTTATGAATAATAACATTTCTGGTTATAATTTAAAGAGACTTATACATTTACCAACAGTAAGCTACGTTTGTGATGGTGAAATAATAATAAAAGTGAAAATCCGATTACAATAAATCCAAACAGTTAATGCTATATGCATTGCCTATATGTACGAAAATGGTCAAAAATCGTAATTATTTATTAGTTTAAGAAGACAAAGCTACAATAATCAATGACATCAAAATACCTGATATTTCAAAAACTACATATTCTCATTTAAGTGATAATGAAAGGAAAATCTTAAAAAATTTGTTAATACAATAGAAAAATGTTTTTAACTTTGGCACAATAAGTATTGGAAAGGCTGTTGGTGATTTTCGCAAATTAAACGACATAACAGTTAAGATGCTTATCTGCTACCCAGGATTGATGATATTTTATATCAAGCAAGTAAGTTTAAATTGTTCTCCACTCTCAATATTTGTAAAGCTATCGGCAGGTGCCAATGTATCCACCAGACATTAAAATGACTGCACTTATAACTCCTTATGGATTTTATGAATGGCTTTATATGGCTTTTGGTTTATCAAATGCTCTTGCCCCATTTCAACGTTATGTGACTAAAGTAATTATGAATGGAAACAATTGCTTAGACGATGGAATTGCAGATTGCATAGATGATATTCTAGTATCAAGTTTTACATGCAAAGAACATATCCCAAAACTCGATTATTCTTTAATTTTAAAAGATAATGGCTTAGAAATCAACAGCAATAAATATAATTTAGTTCAAAATTCTACAATTTTTCTTGGAAGGAAACGGTAAAATAACTATTATGGATGATACTAAATCATTAATCGAGTCGATTGTATGCCCAAAAAATCATAAAGATATTCAACGATTATTAGGATTTTGAATTATTATCAAACATTTACACCAGACATTGCAAAGAAAACATTAAACTTGTCCAATTTATTATGATCTAAATCAGATTTTTATTGGAATTGGCAACACCAGGAAAAATTTAATTACGAAAAACGGAATTGAACAAACTACCATCATTAAACTGTCCCCATTACACAAAACCGTTCATCCTTGACTGCGATGCTAGTAGTGTAGCAATTAGTGGATGTCTTAGTCAAGTTATTGACAATAAAGTGCAACCAATTCAGTTTTAAAGCAGAAAAGTGAAGAAGAACGAATTAAATTATCGCAGTACAAAACTAGAAATGTTACTATTATTGGAATCTCTTAAAAAACTTCGATATTTTTTAATAGATGAAAAGAAATTCACTGTTTGTAACGATAATAGTGGTCTTGCATAGCCTAAAAATGTTCAAGTGATAAATCAAACATTGTTGGTAGATGGATGTAATTGCTAAATGATTTTAATTTTACAATTATGCATACAATTATATAAACAAATTAATATACAATTATATATACAATTTAACTTCATCGCATGTAACAATGATACAAAATATGAAGAAAAGTGCAATTCAAGAAATACGCTAGTTTAATAAAAATTGATAGTAAAAATCATGATATAGGAGATAGTGTTTACAACTGATAAAAAAACAAGTCCGTAAATTAGGGTTTACTTAGTTACATACAACTAAGAAGAGTGCTAAACGAAAAATCGCGTATGTTATACAACTTGTTGACATATCACAAGCTACGAAAAATATCCCTCACCAGCGAGTACTCAGCCTTCAAAAACTCAAAAACATTGGGAACATATGGAGCATTTTGCGAATTTATAAGGTGATATGCTCCATCCTTATTTTCGTGCTACAAGAAAAGCTCTGTCCATTGTTAATCGCAGAAATTCAACTGACATTAAGGAAAAACTAAAACGTTCACATCTACGTGCAACTATTCATACATCATTTGATGAAAACTTTGATATTAAAAACTTAAGAGAATTTTTAATTAATATCTATTGCTTGCGTCAAATAGAAGAGATAAATTTGGATTTCACTTCTTTACAGATTGTTTATTTCATTAGACAAAATTCTTTAATACTTCGGGATTTACATCAAAAATTAGAACGTGTTAGTATGGCAGCCAAACAGTCTCAAGTATCAATGACGTTTATCTATATTTCTAAATCTGATACCGAAACGCCTTCATTTTTTGAAATTTTAGATAAAACTGTTGAAAATTTCTTTATTTTTCATCTATCAGACTACATAGTTTTAAATAATGAATTTACAGACAACAACATTTCAAAGATGATTTATACAGATATTTGACTTCATGCGAAGCTACTGTTATTAGAATTATGTAATATTTCTGCACATTGCACAAGTGTAGGACTGTTATTACGATTTTTAGCACAAACATGTCCCATGTATGTTTTGTTTTAAATGTGTGAATTTCATGTTTAAACCCTGAAAATGTTATTTTGCTCAAATGGCCTTCAAGTAATATTTTTGTAGTTTGTGCATGCTTGAATTTGTTGAATAGAAATACTTTGCAAAAGTAATTTTTGTTTTAGATGGGTGAGGGCTATAGCTTGATTTTATGCCAGAGCTCTCTTTGTGGCTCTGTGGATTTGAAACTGGGTTTCTCATAGAGCAAGACCCTTGCAGCAGCACATGTTGCAGTTTTTTTAATTTATGGTATTGTATTGGGAACCGTCCTATTTTAGGAATGTATAATTTACTCTCAATTTTCTAAAATTTTGATATAGAATGTTGCAAGCAATGTATATGGAGACCTCTTTTCAAATATTTGCGGGAATTTAACAAATGTTTCAGTTGAATGCTCATTTCTTAGGAAAGATTGAAAGCTGTGTACTGCATTGTTTGTTACCAGTATTAAGCAAGGTTTTTATTATAATTTTCACTCCCATGGAAAAATAGCTAGTGATTTTTAAGTTTTAGCATTGTTTTGATTTTTACAGTTATTGTATCTTAGCAATTTTCATTGATTAGGACAAATTTCTAATGGATTTCAACTAACTACATAAATCACTATACTTTGTATAACTGAACTTGAAAATTGAAAAAATTTAATATTTAAAAAACGAAATATATAGAAATATTTTCAAACTTTACACTATAGGTTTTGACTATTTTAATGAAGTAGTCTCAAAATTCGTCAATTATCAATGTTCTTATTTTATTGCATTCTAATATTAAATGTTGCTGACCCTATTACTTCGTGTTCTTCTGTAAGTACTACAGTAGGCGCTCGATTATCCGAACACCTTGGGCGGTTATTTTGCCAAACCTGTTCGGATAATCGATTTGTTCGGATAATTGAATGGAAGATTTTATTCGAAGAAAGAGGTAAATGTAATCGAATGAACAATTTTAATTGAAATAATAAGTAATCTCTGAGCGACAGCAAGACGGACACGTTGTTAGGAGAAGCTTCAGGTTGTTGCTGCAACCACACCAGGGCTAGGTTCAGTGCATCAAATGTCTGGCTGTGCGACACTTGTGCGTCATCTTCGATTTCGAAAATTTCGCCGTCTGATTCTTCTATTTCTGCTCCGTGACAAGAGACACAATTTTATTATCATCGAGAATACTACATGTAAATAAACAGGCCATTCGGATAATCGAGAGTTCGGATAATCGAGGTTCGGATAATCAAGCGGCTACTGTAGCCTCCATACAGGACTGTAGGATATAGTACTTGGCAAGGTGTTGTAGTAACTTAAATGGGGTTACTTCAAAAAAATATCACTATGATTCTGAAGACAAGTGCATTCTCACCTACACGTATTCAGGCAATGTTTGCATGCTTACTGAACTATTTGAACAATTTAAGCATGCTTGATTAAGCAATTGACATGTTTCAGGCATGTATTCAGGCGAGTATACAGTATTTTCGAATATGGAGAAAGCTCTGTGCTACTTAGGAAATTTTTTGAAAAATAGACCCCAAAAATGTATTTCACAAAATTAGTTTTGAAATATTACAATCAATCAACAAAAACCAAATAGTGGACAAAACTCAATTCATAATTTTCTTTTGGCTCTATTGCTGTTGTTAAAGTTGATGAAAAGATCAAACATTTTTTTTTAAAAATATCGAATTTTTGAAAAAGATTAAAATTCTCTTCATATGTAGTAATAAGGCACTTATATGCTAGGCGGTTTAATTGTTGAAAGAACTTTCGAACACAGGTTTTTGCCCTGCTAACTGTTTCTAGGTTAAATAGGAAACACTCCGTTTCATTTTGTGTAGGGTGATTTTTAGAAATTTTTTTCCTTCTTAGCCCTTAAAAAATTTAACCACAAAATTTAGGCCCAATCTCTGCCCGATCGGAATCCGGTTCAATCCACACTTCCAATTCTGCACATTTTTCCAATTTTACGGCTTGCTCGACCAAATTTAGATATGTTGGAAACTTCTATTAAAACCTACCCCTGAAATAGTAATATACAATTTCTGAATATTGTTTATGAAATTATATATCACTCACTAATACTGTTGTGTAATAGTCTAATTTTCAATTTCATCCTTTCTTTTCCAATAACTCAGTTCAACCCTAGCCCAGCGCTGGTCTATCTCAGTCTTCAACTCCTGTTAACAGAAGAAAGGATAGGACTAAGGATCATACCATACTAAGTCTGTGCTGCCAAAAGTGTACCTTTAGTTACATTTTGTAACTTACCATCACTTGAATATAATACCATATTTCTCGAGTATTATTATTATTAATATTGCTATGTCATTCACCATATTTCACTACACATTAATAATTAAGGAAAAAGAGTTTTAGTTATTTTCATTTTAGCAAAATATAATTTCATTAACATTTCATAGAAATTGCTATTTTTGTCATTGCTAATTTTGGCTTAAGTAGTACATTATATTGCCCCTTGTCATAGGCTTCAAACATGCAGGAATACGTATTTTTTAATTATAAAGCTACAAATAGAGTTTTCTAGTTCAATAAATTGATCAATTTCTGCATTTCACGCAATAGATTACTGGCAACTTTTAGCAATAATTGAAATGCAAATAATAGATTAAAAATCATAGTAAATTTGTTAGTTTTCAAATAATAAATGCCAAAAAATATCACATTGATACTTTTCAAGAAACATCACTGTTGAGAGATAACAACCAAGGTTACTAGTGATTCATACTTTTGTAAGCAGTTAGAACTAAGAAGAAATTGCTCTAGAAAAACAAAAGTTAGATGTTGCCTGCAATCATAATCACTAAATTCAAATTTTGTTCTGCTATAGATATCTATACCTTATATACATGTTGTGATCATAGTTGAATATTCTTATGCTTGAAATCAAACCGAGACGGGAAAATATGTACTTAAAATTTGCAAAAATATGACATAACAGTGCTAAAAAACTGGTCAAATATGTTCTTCAAATTGTAAATAAAATGTAAATTCAGGTAATCTATTTCTTATTGCAATTACAAAATAGATGTCTTTTGATGCTTTCCTCTGACAAATTGTATCATTTATCTGATAGCAGGATTTTGTACCTGAAAAACGACTTTTCCATTTTATAACTTACAATATGGCTAAAATCTGCAGCATCCAGTTAGAAAAGCCCGCAGATGGTTTTGGACCTCGTCAGTTCATTGTGCTACATGCCATTCTGATATATCCGAAGCCATTGCTTATTCTAGACCCGTTCCAACCTGACTTTGCCGATTGAATGAGCCAATAGCACTTGAAAATTTTCCAAAATCTGCAGTAACAATTGTAGACCATATCTCCTAACAAATGACATCGGATAGAAATTCATTTTGATTTGACAGACCCACCAGGTTTTAACACTAGAACTTCGAACCGGTCATTTGTGACCGTTTTTGATGCAATTTTTAAACAACTACTTCCCTACATGTAAAAATTTTTACAAGTTTACACCTATATTCACTAATTCTGCTGCAAAGTATGAATTGATGACATTTTCGGAAAACAGACAGACTCAGATATTAAAAATCATTAATACCCCTTAAACCGGTCATTTGTGACCCAGACTAAACATTTCATGCATGTGTTTGTGTAGTTATATTTATGCAGTAATATACTTTATATTGAGCATGTATTTAACAGTTTTGATCGTTTTAGTTAAAAATCAATGGCAAGAGAAGCAGCAAAGCGGGCTCTTAATCAAATTATGTGGGATATTGCATCAGATAGCAGTAGCAGTGTTTACTAAATATATACCCGAATGCCTGTATAAATCTCACTGTAATAAATGCTACACAAATACCGGTCATTTATGACCGGATTAGGAATTAAGGGGTGTATTACATT
>CABFPE010000425.1:15458-28691 GCA_900660155.1 Hofstenia miamia
TTATATATATATATATATATATCATCTTAAATTCTAGCGTATCACGCTTAATGTCTTGTCCTATTCTTGCATTACTAAAATATTTGTATTACAAATGTAAATTTTAGAAATTTTTCGAAAAAACAATTGAAATTAATGTTTGATGTAATTAATAATATTAAGCAATTACAAAATTATTCAATATTTTTCTCTGTTACTCTGACAACCAAAAGATAATGGCATTTACGTGTACGAACAGTTAGTACAGTGAATGAAAAGAAGAGCTTACTACAGTCGTTGAATTTTTCAATGAATTACTGAAAAAAAGTACAACAAAAAGCATTTTGTTAAAAAAAAAACAAAAATTCATGTTTTCGCCAAGCTATGTGAATAGAACGTTGATTGAATGCATCAATTTCAATTAGAATGAAATGTATATTGAAATTAATTCTAATTTGTAGTTAATATATGATGCTTTTTTCAATTAAAGTCCCTTGCTTTCTATATTCTATCTATATACATATATATCTGACGAACTTCGGTGAATTTCCTTGAAGAAATTATTTTTTAAATGTATTGCTAAGGAGATGCTCAGCACCGTGGACAATGCTCTTGTGTAGCACGTTCTTAGTACTTCCAAATAAAGTCCATGACCATTCTAGCACTTATTGACTTTATTCGCACTTTCCAAGCACATCTAATGTTTACTGGGATGGGTTTATTACTCACTCAGTAAACAAAAACAGTAAAGGTAATAAATGCACATTTCCACCACTAGCTGGGGTATGATTAGAATGCGAGACCCGACATTAAGGTGTCGGCCCGACAACTAAACTACAACTTATTGCTTGCTGGGTAGGCAATTGCTTTACCGTCATGTTAACGTAAAACGCAATTTGTTGACGGTGTTGTTTACAGTTCAATTTTCACTTGTTAACGTATTGAATTTGGATCACTTCCCTAATCAGGAATTAATATTAATTTTTGCAATGTCCATATATTGAAATTTTTTATATTTTATTAAAATATTTTGTTTAAAATCCTTTGTTGCTGTGTTACAACAAAGTAAAAAAATCAAGAAACCGCAGCGTTACGTCATAAAGTTGCAACAATATCAGGTCACATTTACAGATCGAATGACATAAATTCTGATCAAGTAATTTTCAAGCAAATTTTCAGCGTGCATTCACTTCTTCAAGTGCCTAAAATTGGTTGGTGATTCTTGCTTTGACCAAGGTTTGTATTTGGATTTTGAAATACGCATCTAGGACCTAAAATTCTTTGGTGGATGGAGACAAAGAATATTACTAGATTTCATATATTTTTGTATTAATTCCTTAAATTCTATCACAAGTACCAGAGAGGTTTTGCCAGTATGCTCTAAACAATGTTCAGATCGATTCAACACGAATTCATCTCTATGCATGGGATATATAAATCTTCAGATATTACAAATTAGGCAACTGCGGTGAGCGCCTCCCCTTTGCCGTATGCCATAATTTTATTGTTAGAATTTTGTGTCTTGTTATGTAACTTACTACTGTTTTTTTCGTTGCAGTTGCAGTATTCCACTCCATCATGTACAGATTACAATAAGAGCTTAGCCAAATAATTTAAAAAAATGAATTATATCAGATTAGTTCTTACCTTATTTGCAAAAACATAAGTAGGTCGATTGAAGTCACATTTATAGAAGAGTATTCTATTTAGAAGAGAGAAAATGGAATCACCCCCATATACCGGATTTCTGGTTAAAGGCTTTATGTCAAATACATTTATTTAAATATTTTAGGAACCACTTGTTTTGTCTTCAGAAAATGTAAACAGATTAAATAACATTTTATTGACTAAATATCTTTGTCCATATATGAATATTGAAGAATCAATAATATCAATTTTTTAACTAAAACTGTGTTCCATATTAGAACATACTTATATGCAGTAAATAAAAATAAATAGCTTGGAGTATTTTCTAAAAAAATTATTCGAGGCAAATTTTATTTATCCATTAATGGCTATTGAAAAAATCAATATTGATTTCTGACTAAGGCTGTGTCTGCCAAAGATTTTATTTTAACATTTTTTGAAATTAGCACTTATTCTTATTTTGTGAAAACAAGCTAGATTGACTATTTTTATGGAGCTATTTCAAATCCTAACTACCATGAATTTGGGAAACTACTTATAATTGTGGAATATATTTTAAGAGTATATGATTTATGCTTACATTTTTTCTGAAAGTTTTTTCTAGAGTCAAATCTAATCCCAATCAATCTAACTATTCCATTTTAGTCTGAAAGTGTTCGAATTGGATTTCGAGACAGTTTTGGACCATTTAGCTTGATGCATTCGTTAAAGGAAAGATGCAACCCTGTAATTGCTGGAAAAGGTATTTCCTGATATTTACTTTTAAACTTGTAGGATTTTGTAAAATATCAATTTGTGTACAGAAATTTTCTGAGTAAGTATATAAAATAGATTGTTTACAATTTTCATGTTTTAGATGTGATTATCTTATTTCCAAGGATTTTATTATTGTTTGAGCTATTTTTGAGGTTTGAACTCTTGCCAATTTTCTAAAATGCCTTGTTTCCAAGCAAATACTATTAGAAAGTGCGCTATCTATAATATTGTATATATTTTACGATCAGTAAACCGAATTGACACATTATTGATTTATAGGATGAATTGTTGTCAATGTAATATAATTACCTTCAATGCACGGCATATGCTACTATTTTATCAGATGTTCATCTGCATTTTTAGAGATACAACTTTTATAGCCTCGTATTTTTTTTAAACATAGAGTATGTAAGGCAACATAAGATTCAGGTTGAAGAACGTTTTGGACGGTGTTAAATAGGTCAGGTTAATTGGAAATACTGATGACTGTACGATCATTTTGGCAAAAATTTATTTTGATTCAGAGCCGCCACTATTTACCGTAAACCACGTTCTCAAAAGCTTTTGCCTAAATTTGTCCATCAAAGAAATTCAGAAAAATTTGTTCCATTGTATTCAAATTCTTCATTAATCATGTCTAATAATCAAATCCTTCAAACTTGCCTATGCCATTCAATGATTTATGGAATATATATATATATATATGCATGCCAATTTCAGGCATGTCAAATAATTTTTTAATATCTTTTCTGTTTTTGGGCACTACAGGGTTAATTTATACTACTACTGTATGTTTGACAGAAGAATCTTCAAATGGTTTTGAGAATGCCATTCTGCCATGGGCGCCTTATGTGATAGAGTCCAAGATTTCCACTTTACCATTAGCAAATATCAGAATTCTGGAATCATCCAATTGGAATCCAATCCAAATTTTAGATTACTATTCCAAATCTTTCACCAACGTTCACAATGTTTTTAATTTCAGACACTATGTTTCTAAATATAAATATTTAATTGTCTATGTATATATATAGCCTATATTTTAGTTAGCTATTCCAATCCTTAATTGTATTCTTTTTCATTCAATTCAATGCTTTGTTATTTTTTAAAATAAATTCTCTATTATTTTTATTTTTTAATTTAATTTAGTTAACTGATGTCAAATAGTCTAATAGATTAACTTATATTAACTCTGGCTAATGAGTTCGTAAAGTAAATTACAAGGGTTATTAATTTTATGCCATGCTTTATATATATATATATATATATATATATTAGTGATTACGATGGAAAATGCAAAACGTTGCACTGAGCGGGAATCAACACAGAATTTCTAAGGCGTTTATAATTTGAATCGCGATTTTTTTACAGAATTTTTCGTTTTTGCCATTACTTCTGCAATAACAATTGGGTACAAGAATAAGAGAGACATGAATTGGCACCTAAAATCTAAAATTTTCATGTAAAACCATCAGACTAAGATCACAACATCAAAAAATAGGAGAATCATTACTAATCAAAATAAATAACTAAGCATGCTAACATTGAATATACCTTATTTTAAGTGCATGCAATAATAAATATATATAGTGTTGTTAAATGAAAACATTTTCATAAATATAAGATACATAAGTAAAATTGCATATTAAATTTAAATTAAATACACAAAACCTATTGCCACCAGCAAATACACAATATTTTTCATTGCATAGACTTAGCCAACGTTTTCCATCCGGGAATGCAACCATTATGATTTTAATGCAGCAAATGTAAAATACAGTTTTCTTAAACGCACAGTTTCATGTCAGTAGCTCCACTTGTAATAAGTAATGCATATACATATTTGGTAATACAGTGACTTACTTCATTATATAAATAAGTTAAGGATACAACTTCTGGAGACAGTAGGGAATTGATGGTGTACTTTGAAGATTAGAACTAAACACAATCGTAAAACGAATGATGCAATAAATACCTTTAATAAGAAAGGTAGTCTTTTTAGCAGGGAAACATTTACCAACATAATTATTCAAGTTGAGAAAGAAGTAGCCCTCGCTTTCCCTAAAACAAATATATCAAGAAAAAATACTAAATATTACTAAATATTTCTATTAAAATTGAGCTACTGACATTGTGCGAGGCTATTTTATCAAAAAATTCGATAACATTAGTGAATATGCTGTCCAACTTCATATAAAACAACTAAAACTAATAATTTTTTAATATCACATTCACAAATTAATACTACAAACACAAAAAATAAACCTGAATAACTACTACTAACCAGAGCTATTAAAACGCTAAAATAAGAGATGTATTAAAGTATGAAAGGAGACAATTACCTCTTGTTTAGTTAACCGTTCCTTAGAATGCTTTAACCATTTTTTAATCCTGCGCTCTGTATCAGAATGCTTTAGCCCTTGTGCTGCGCAACATCTAAAGTAAAATTAAATTAAATTCCTTAAAAATTATAAACCCAAAATAGTTTCAGCTACATGGCATCCACGGAGAGCCTTTTTTCCCTTTTGACCATCCCAGCTATACAACACACCAACATTATCTGTGAAGCAAGCTCTAACCAATCTCAAAACAATGTCACTAAAATTTACGCCGCCAAATTTCGAAAGGAATAATTTCTAAATGAGAAATAAGCGATATTTAATGAAAATATGTAGTACTAGTTGCTGTTTGAGCGAATCGTTGCCTTCCAGTCTTTTTTCAAATGTACGGAATTCAGAGTCCGTCTTAAATGGCAAGGGCAGTGGAATAGAATTGTTCTCAACATGTTTCCTTGAATCACTCGAAGAAATTTCTTTGATAATTTCTCTTAAGTTTGAAAGCTCTTCTTTAATTTCTTGCTGTTGAACCACAATTGTTAACAACAAGTCTTTTTTTAAGAGGATCATTTCATTATGTATGTACAGTACTTAACTTACTAGCACAAAATTTTTCAAACAAATAATATACTATTTATTTTAGTTAAATTTTAAACAAATATACCTGACACATTATCATCTAGGTGAACTCCTGAAACCTTTGAAGTTTGAGGGACATCATTTGTATTCAATCGCTGCAGGGGATCTTCACTTTGTATATTTGCATGTGTAATGCTGTGGGGAATTGCATAATGATCCCTGAATAAGGCATTATGACTTTTAGGTGTTCTAAAATAGCTCATAATGAAAATTTTCAATTTGTTAGGTGCCAAACACTAATTTTTCATCAGTTTTGCAATGAAAAAAATGCTATCATCGCTTTCATATTACAACTTCGAACTTTTTTCTTGGCGGGAGTCAGGTGTTTCCAAGTTGGATGTCTCCTCGGCAATTCGCGCTTTTTCACGTGCAATAAGTAGCGTTGCTATGGAAAAAATTTTGATAGGTAAAACTAGCACAAATATGAAACTTACGAATTCCTTTTCGTAGAACTCTAACTGAATGTGCTTGCCATTGCAAAGTTGGTGCTATCATCTTTGTAAGCGCCTTAGACAATTTTGACGGTTTGGAAATTGGGGGCCAAAGAACGGTTTTATCAGAGTCAATTAGCCAATTTTCACACACTGCAGCGACATCATTATTCTTTTCGAAGCAAACCACCGCATAAGACATTACTAAACTATAATAACCTATTAATATGGAATAATATAGAGCATACAAAGGCATACACATTTACTAAAATAAATAGTTAACATATTTAACAATTCATCATTAATATAAAGACAATAAACAGGCAAATTTTAATCAACTTATTACGTTTGGAAACTACAACGAATGTAAAAGAGGTAGTGACACAAATTTTTCTTGAAAGGGAAACAACACATTTATAAAATGACTTGTTTGATCTAACTAATGACAAAGTAGAAAGACCATGAAGAAGGAAAATGTCCAAGAGTGATGAACGTATAGGAAAATTGAAAAAATCCGACATATTTTGAAATGTTCTTGCATAAAAAACAACGTCATCATCAATTTTTAAAATATTTTCCGCTTTATAAATGGATCCATCTACAGTAAAAAAACAATCCGTTTTGTTAATTTTAATTACACAGCCATTAACAGCAACATTTTTCAGTTGAACTCCAAAGAAATTATCAGGTGTGGGTCCATCATTATGAGATTTCTGAGCCACAGATTTATCTGAAATAATTAATAATGATCTTGCCTGTATCGAATTTCTCAGTTCAGTGAGAGGATTTTTGAAGCCGTGACAATGTCTTTTTACATTATTGATTTTAACGCATTTTCAAATGTAAAACAGGAGAATTCTGATAACGTTCCAAAATTGAAAACATTGTCACTTAAATGTATTAAATTGTGTACAATATTAACACTGAACTTTTTGCCATATAGTTTATGCGAGGTGGATACAAAATCGACGAGAAAGGTTTTTGCTAATGAATTGTACGCTATATAGAGGCGAGGATGACTTAAAACAAAAACACCACAAAATAAAAGTAAAAAGTTTTTATAAAAAACTAAGGTGATATTTGATTTTAAGGACATGATTCCACCATATAAAATAAAAAAGCGAAATTCAGTAGCTTTCCACATTGATATCAACTGTAAATTGCGTGGGGAACGGACAAATTCAAGAGGAAATCGTAGTTTTGTCCATATAAAATTAATTCCCTTTATCGATTGAGGAGATAACCGTGCTCCATTATTGCCAAATTTTGTCGATAAAAATAAAAGCAGCCTTTTGCAAACCCCTTCACAAACCACATGCATAAAATCTAAAGGGAATCCTTTGATGAGATCAAAGTTTAACTTTAAAAGAGGGGTTTGAAAACTTAAATGATGTTCTATATCAGAATTAGATCTGAATTCTTCATCAGTTCTTAATTGTGCGTTACTAACTAAATATACAACCCGATTGTCAATATATTCTCCTTTAACACAACAATGTTGACAAGCACTATAGCCTCCATGTTGCTTAACTTGTTTGATTAATGCAGAAGCTGGCGCATCACAGCAAAATGAAACCAATTTCACATTATACATTTTGCAATTAATAAAATGACTACTAGAAGGTAATTAATGCAATTCATTAACAAGTGGCTCTAAAAAATCATGTACATTTAATGGCTTGCCATATCCAACATAAAATCCTGCCACCAAAACACAGTTTTGCATAATGTTATAGGCTACTAGAATAGGCCAGGCTTGCAAATTGCTCGATTACGATAGAGGTAAGCCATCTATACTAATCTTAATTTAACTTTTTAAGCACTCCAAAATACCTGGCTTAATACCAAAATAAACAAAATTTTCATTTGTTATTGCAAATGATAGGTTCCAATGCAAAAGAGTTCGATGATCCGCAGGTAGTTCAGGATGACCTGATGCCCTTAAAAGAATGAGCAATTTTTTCAAGGAATGATGTGTAATATTGCTATTCCATGCCCATTCACGCAAACGATCTAAGAAACTAACGTTTGTTTCAGGTGGTATTGACGCACTGTTGAATGATTCTGAGAAAGTAGAATCATCATGATATGACAATTCACAAGAACTGTTTGAACTAATGTCCTCATTAGCAATAGTGGCGATGTTACTACTCGATGCTAAATTGTTCAATATAGCAATGGTGCTCTGTCTTACACGACGTTTAGCTTGCTTAAGTTTAACAATACGCTTTTTTTGATACCGCGGCATTTTAAAAAGATATTTAGTAATTTTGAGCATTAATAAAAATAAATTTTATAGCCTATCAAAATACATATGATCCTTCAATAAAAACAAGGTTTTTTTTAAATTGTAAGTGGTGTAAATTCCAAAAAATATTCGCCTACATTAAATGAACTTCGTGAATCAGACAAGAGCAAGTACATCTTCTGTATTTTTAATTAGCCCATTAATATCTGAATCAGAAATAACAATTTGGATTAATTCACAAATGATCCTATGAATGGATATTATGGATATTTACACATTCCACATGAAATGTAGTACAAGTAAAAAATGTAAACATTAGATACCCAACTTAAAAGATTACTTAAATCGTGATGAGTTAATTTAATTAAATTAGTTCATAGTCTCTGAAAATTATGCTTTCAGTTTTAAATACAGAAATTTAAGTTAAGAATGTATAACTTCGTTTTTTTAAATGCAAAGATCGAAGCTTCTTGTCGAAAAAGGTAATTTGAAAAAACGAAATAAATGTTGACGCTAAGCTTTAAACTAAAAATTTATATTAAATTTATTCTTTATATCTGTAAATGTAGATAACAACTTAATTTTCTTCATATATATATATATATATATATATATATGTATATATATTGTGTACAAAATGTGTTTAAACTATTCATTGTAGAAAACAAGAAATATTTTATATATGCATGTTTCAAGTGTCTCCACTTATTGTCAGTACAAAATAACTAAAATAATATGGTGGTAAATACTAATTTTATAATACTAAAATTGTAATTTGAGATCATATATGATATTTAGTCTTTGACTTAGTTATTTATTTAATATATTTTCCTTAGTTTCTTTTATGAATATAGCTTCTGCAATTTTTGTATGCTTGGTTTTCATTAAAATAGTAAAGTTTTTCCTCTTAGGTGCATTTTCATGACATATTTCTGATTGAAGATGACTTCTTATATGCTCTGAAATTCTGTATTCAAATTGCTTTTTTGTTTTCCCAATGTATGAACTTTCACATTTATATTTGTATATGCATGAGGAAACTAAGGGAGTTGGAAGTAGGCTTTGTTTTTGAGATAATGCAATGTCTTCAGAGTTTGAAATAGTTACATAATCTTGACACATAATTCTTGGTTACATTGTTGGATATTCTTTTTTAAGGTAGTTACTGAATTTGATGTAATATATGGTAGTTTTCAAGTTATTCTCTCTTTTAATTGATCTTTTTTGGTTGTGGTATATTATAAAATATTCTATCCATTTCCAATTTAATCATTTTTTTGTGGATATCCATTTCTTAACAAGATGTTTGATACATTCCTCCTTTATACAAACAAATTTTATTACTACAAACAAATTGCTGGTAAAAGGGCTTGACTAGCAAATTATACCCTCTGAGTGTAACCAAAACAAATTCTCAATAGGTATAGCAATTAAATGCTATTTATTAAAACCCACACAAATCAATGTTGCAAGTGGGTCAATCATACTGAGCCATGTTTTATTTACCCATCACCCATGCAGTGCTGACCCACTTATCCATTAAAATGCAAAATTATAAAGTTCTACAAAATATGAAATAAAATGCATTTCCTCACAATATTAAATCAACAAATCAAATCAATTTTATATGAGTGCATAAGAGCAGAAAAGGCCTCCACCATTTCATCAAGAAGTTGATTTCTTGAAGGCATGACTATGACTGAAAGCAGAAACATTCCTTTCTGACTGCAGATGCTGCTTAAATATATTTGGCTTGTAATAGCATTGGATACTCAAATCACTTCTTCACATTACAAAACATTAAAGTATCAAATAGACGTGAAATTTCATCAGAAATGTTATCTTCAAAATTAACATACTGCCTAACTTTTGTTCTGCATTTCTTTTTGTGTTCACATATGTAAGCATTGTATCATTTGGCTTAGTATTGCAAGTGCATACAAAAAAATTAGCAAAGAGATCAGTTTTGGGCCATTTTCTTTTGCTGAATATTTTAGTGCTTTCCATACCATCACAAAAAAGCATTGTCTGTACTACAAGTGGGTCAACCCTTCAGACCCACAACCCACATGGTGAACTTGCAGCTCTGATTTGAATGCCTTCCAATCATAACTGCAGCCTATGTCTAAGAAATGAAATATACTCTGAAAACAACACTACTCATTACAATATGTTTATTATAATGATCTCAAATGTTGTAGAGAATTTCACTAAAGTAGCATTGAGATCTGCAACTATGATCACAACTTTTTGACTATTTAAATATTCACAAAAAGTATGTTTGTGTCTAGACCAGCAACTTTGTTTACAGCTTTTTTCTTTAAAGTCATTTGAGTTTTTTAAAGTCAATTTAATCTAATTCTATATTAGGGCCAAACAAAATGATTACATTTATTTATCAAATATATATTAACTATACATACTTCTACAGTTTGATAATAAGTTTTAATGTGCTTCAGGGATTTCAGGATTAAATTCGTCTTTGATGTTATCATTTATATATTATGGATGTAGAGAAAGTATTAAAATACAAATTTATATCATGATACTACAACAAAAAACCAATACAAAATCATTATTTAGCTAAGCAATTCAAACAACTTTTACATACAAAAATCAATATCAAATGTCTGATACTTTGATGTTGTATGATTGTTCAAAACTATGAAGAACTTCATAAATCAATCATAAAGATTAAAGATATATTAAGGTGCAAGGAGAAAGTATTACTAAAAGTGTTGATAGTGCAAATATAATTTATTCATCTAGGAAATTATAAGGGTGACTGCATCCTTCTGCAGTCACGAAATAAAAGAAATTGTAGTAAGGCGAATCAATTTTTGTTCAAAAATGTAACAAGGCAGGAAACTTTCAAAGCAATTGCCAAACTTGAAGCTGAAAAATCTTGTAGAGCATCAGAAACTCGAACTTGGTGAGTAGTAAGGGACGACCTCGTTACATTGGGACAAACTGAAGTTCTCATAACACCCATGAATATTTGCCATGTGGAAATGGACTGATTCTATTGGACGCCATCTAGTGAGAAAATATTTTTGACAAAACTAAATTATTTCTTGACAATGTGTTCAGACCAAAATGGCAATTTTTGATTTCTAGGATTTAGGCAAACTGATATTTTTTATAACAAATTTCACTTAAGATGTATTTGTTGTAACAATGTTTAAACATGCAACACTGCTTCAAAGAAAATAATTCATAGATCCAAAACCCAATTTTTTACGGATAAATTAGTCAGTAATATTGATGGTTGTGTATGCAGGTCTGCGATGGTGGGGTGTACTTTGATAAAACGATATGCAGTCTGTTACGTGTTATGTGACCTTTTACATGTAATGTTAGATTGAAGATTCCCTAAAAACGAATTAAACTCAGTACATGGATCATGTAAGCAATCAAAATTTATGGAAAATTAGTCAGCAAAAACGTAGTGTGTTAGCAGCATATATTGACAAAAATGATATGCAGAATTTAATGTTAGATTTCCAAAAATGTATTAAACTTTGTACATAGCCCATGTAAGCAATAGAAACACATGGAAAACTAGATAAGCACGCAGCTTGTTTTCCCCGGATCAACACCAAAATTTAATGGATTCCACCCATGGCGGATAATGTTATAATGACGTCTAAAAACATTTGCAATGTTATCAAAGGAAACTGCTGAAATTTGTATAATACTTAATACATCTTTGAAAAAACGAGAGAATAATTGAGCAGGTTACTAACATTAGCCTGGCAATTGATTAATAAGATCACATATAGAATCAGTTTGCATCAGGGGCGTACGCAAGATTTTCTGACGGGGGGACATCATTGTCATTACCTAAGGCAGGGCGAAGCCCCCCGTGAAAATTTTTGAAAATATTGATAAAATAGAACCTAAAAAATGCATTTCACAATCCTAGACTTTCAATTTTTCATTTTTTTATGAAAAATTTTTTGATTTATCCACTCAAAATCAAATTTGGAAACCTGACGGGGGACATTCCACTATGTCCCCCCCTGCGTATGCCACTGGTTTGCATGAATACTTTTGTTTTTAGGGTGTGTGTAATACTAGAAGAACACACATTACGGAAATGTTCTTGAATGAAGCAGATATTCATAAGTGAAATAATGTTATAACAATACCCAAAAATATTTACACAAAACACTATCAAAGAAAAAACGCTGAAATTAATACAATGCTTAACACATTTGAAAAATGCGTGAATAATTGGGCGAGTTTGTCCACAATATGCAAATAAAAATTTGAGGTAGTACATAGTACTCGAAAAAATGCACTATGAAATATAATGTTGCAATGTTGCAATGATACTAAACTAAAAAGTAGCAATCAAATGATTTCATGAAACAACTATTATTAAACTTTAAGTACATTTACAGAAAAAAACATTCTTAAAGAAAAAAGCAGTGAAATATATATGGTATTTAACACTTTTCGAAATTATATAAGACAATGTCTTAGACATTTAAGGATAGGTGTTTATGAACAGGTTCAGAAACATTGTAAAAATACATCAAAATAGCAATCTATAAATAAAAATCATAACTCTAGTAAAATTTTAAGTTAAACACTGAAAACCCAAAGAAAACGCATTTATTCTTAAAAAAATATTTTACAACCATTCTTGAACAAATTATATTAGGTAATTTTTGAAATATAGAACATATAGAACAAACATTACTACAAACACTAAACACATTTTGCTATGTTATAACATTTTCTCGGAAAAATATATTAAAAAGTGAATGACATTCTCCATCATAAAGTTTAACAAACAAATGTAATTGTAATAATTAGCATTTTTATTAATATGAACGATTGTGATTAAATACTAGCGAATTTCTTAGCGAAATGCCTTCTTAACATTTGTGAATGCAAAATATGAAGAATGATATACTTGAATAATTATAATAAAAACATTACTAAAGATAGTTGCTTACTGTAGGTTAAAAGGCAAACAAGTTTCGGAACAAGGTTGAGTAAATGATAAAATAACAATGGATGAATGTCAGCCAATCAAATTTAAACTAACAAATTTAAGCTTTCTAAACATAGTAACAATAAATTAATAGAAAATAAATAAATAAAATAACAAGTTTAATGTATAAAATAAGCTGGGGATTTTCTAACTTGAATATATATATATATATATATATATATATATACAGAT
>CABFPE010000425.1:43439-63572 GCA_900660155.1 Hofstenia miamia
GATGAGACTTCTTTAAAATAGTTAAAACTTTGGAAATGCCAGTCATGTCGAAATATGGACAACAATAATTATATCATTTTGTCTTCAACATATAGCGTTCATGGTCAACTCTAATGTAAATAAATTTCGTAAACAATATATATATAACCCATGGTCTATTGAAATCATTTAAGTAGGCTATCTATAACTGATGCAATCTTAAAACGGCTTTTAAACATGTGTTAATACAATATAAAGACTTGCCGATCAATACTTGAAAATGTAATTCGAAAATTCCAATTTTAACATTCTGCCATTATTACAGTTAGGATTAAAGGCGCAATTATTTTGACCAGGATCTGCAGTTTATAGCCAAAACACAAAACGGAGGTTATGATATAAAATTCGAACCGTATGGAGCTAATAAGCTATCACTGATATGCCTATTAGAAAGAAAAACTGAAAAGGGTAAGCTAAACATGGCTGTTCTATGTTAGAGAAATAATCACCACTGAAAATATATGTCTGGATGGATTGATAAATAAAGAAAACTTTATGATGGGAATGGATTGCAAAAATAGAACTTTTTAAAAACGCTGTTATAGTATCAACCTAGTTGTTGAAAATAGATTGATTCGATTACTAGTATTAAATGATAGATTAGTGGAATTTACTAAATTAATAGCTTAATTATAAAGTATTAATAAATTGCATGGTAAATAAAAAGTGTTACATGTATGTAGGCATTCGGTAATGGTTGTTGCATCGACTAAATATCCATTACACAAACGACACGTGATGAAGCTATTAACATCGCGAAGTTTAATTGGGATTTTATCCATTCATCTAAATCGCAATTATTTCATGAATTTCTTTTATAGAAATTAATATTTTTTTGACAAATAGCACAATTATGCATAATCTGTACTGATATAATGAAAATGATCTTGAAATAAATTGAATAAACATCGTTGTCATCTAGAAGTTAAATAGTTTAACGATTTTTTATAAGTAAATGTTATTTTATACATTCATTTTATGCATTAAGTTATTGTAAATAAGGCGTCTATCAAATTGAAGGAAAATGAATTTATATATTGGCTAATTCCCACAAAAATCTTGAGAAGCATTTATATATTTATGTATTTCTTTATAGTTTTGCGTCTATTTTAGATATTTCGTTGTGGCATAAGCGTGAATATTAATAATTAAGGCTAATTTTATGCTTTTACGTATTCAATCTGATTTTTCTAATAATCCTAGCGAGACTGACGAGGGCAGAAAAAAATGTAGGATATTAAAACTTAAAATCGCAGTCACTTCACAAAATTCAAAATAACTATTTCTTGAACTGAAAACAAGGCAATAAATATTTAACAGGTCATAAGCTATCAAAGCATATGCAGGTAAGCATTAAAACATTTCTGTCTACAATCTAAACAAATGTTCAATTGAATTTTAATAGGTGGCGCTAATAATCTGATTTGAACAATTTAATTGCAGTTTTAGAATACTTTAATTTTTTATTAAACAACTGTAATACAACCGATTCAGAAATTCTAAAATAATACAGGGTATCCTAAAAATTACTACACACTGACTTTGTGCGTAAAGTACTTTGTTTAATAATTATAAATTAATTATAATTGATAAAAGCAGAGATATCTCAGAAATCGCGTCCTCTCAAAGGTCCGGCTCGGTTAGATAACAGATAACTTGATCTCGGCTGATTTTTATTTATGGGGCGTTCACCTTTCTGGAGATTCAAACCGCGATAACCAATAACATTAAACACATTACTTTCAAAACTTTGAAGATGCTCTTTTCAAACATGCATAAAAGCTGGAATGTTGAACTAGAAGTCGACAGTGTACATTTCCAGTATCGTTTGAGAAAAACATCTGAATTGACAGCTTCTATTTACACGATTGGATCTCTTAGAGCAAAAATAGCATTAATACCCAGCTTTGGGTTAGGGTTGGTAAAATTTCGAAACTAAGTAAAAAAAGCGTGGCCTGGAACTCCTCTTTTGACAAGGAGTAATCATAGAGTTGGTTACAATCAATTCAGTAGATTAGCGATACATAAATATATATAAACATAATATATAAACAGACGCTCACTATTTTCAAGCTTGTTAAGGAAATGAAATCATAGTAATTTCAACTGGATAAAGTTCATTTAAATAATGGTTACTGATATCTTTGTAAATACCGAAATACACTGGTATTCAGATAGCACGGAACCAGGATCGATTAGTGCTCTCAAGTAATACCCAAACTAAGCACTTTGTTTCAGACCATGAATGAAAAGCATAAATAAAAAACCAAACGAATCTTGCCTTTGCTGCTTCTGATTACAAGATTCAATAGCATATGTTGAATTTTTATACATCAATACGGGTATAAACAGTGCCGCATTATCACATGTGCCAACTAGCTCATAGCCAATACATGACACTTTTTTGCTGTTGTTATAATGTAAACAAAGTACGTTTACATTAAAAATTAATCATCAAATATAAAATTGCCATTTTATGGATTTATGGAAAAGTATAGTTTTATTCAATTAACGCCATAAATTTATATTACACACGCAATATAATCATTTTACATTATCATTATCCCATTTTTAGTCCTCGTCAAAATCATACTTTGGTACGGATGCTATACACTGTTATATTATTGCACTACAACAAAAATAATGAAACATTATTAAAATATATCTATATTTTATTAAGCTATTTCATAAACACAACACGTACGTATTACAAAATTGCAAATGGAAATTTATGTCAACATTTCAATTTGCGATTTTGTAATAGATTTTAATATACAACAATTCTCTTAATAAAAATTAAAATATTAGGGAATGACATTAAAATTATTGAATATTTTTTAATTCTAGTTGTGATAGCAGTAAATTCTCGTGAAATTTCTATTGGACGTTCCCACACATAGACTTTTGTGAACATCAATTTTGTAATTCCCATTTAACTCGTGATTGTAAAAAAGTTATATGCTTCTGCAAACGACTATTGAAATATATATTATACAAAGCTGAAAGCTGACATCAAATTATTTTTCTACAATAAAATAATGAATTTGTACCCTGGAATTTCATCGGGTTGGTTACTTGTAGTAAAGGAAAAGATTGAACCTTTTTACTTGTAAAAAGACAACTTTTCATTTAGAGTCTATTAGCATGGCCAAGTTCGCTAAAGAAATGCATGACACTTTACCAATTAATTTTCTCTTCTAATGTTAGTTCTTCATCAATAGATTATTATCTTTCATTATAATGATTCATATAATGGATAACTAAATAAATGATATTTGGGGAATTTATTTATTACCCATGACGTGTTTCAACACTCGGTCAATAACCCTAATGACAAACAAAATGTTGAAGCTTTGTCGATTTGCATGTTTAACGGAGTATATAAATTTTAGGTCAAATTTAGATAATTTTGTCTTAATGCAAAAAGGTTGGGTTAAAGCATTTTCCAAACAATATATAAATATGAAACTAATTGGAAAATAAATGTCATCCGTATGTTTAAAAAAAATGTGGAAAAGGAGGAAAATAGTAGTCTAAGATTGGGACTTTTCGAACTTTTGTATTCTTTAAGTGCTGATTTAGAAAGAAGAAAACGTTTACAATAATCTAAATACCACCATTGCATAAAACAAGCATTGCTAATGCGCTAACGGGCGTTTAACTTTTAGAAGCAGCAATGTTTTTTCTGGAAAGTATTCCTTAGACATTTTGCTTTCCAAAAATTGATATTACATGCTGAAATGAATGAATAACAGTTTAAAGTATTCCATTAGTCAAAATAATTTGTTTGATTTATCTCTACTGGACATTGAATAATGCACTTTTCCATTTTAAAATATTGTAAAATAAATCTAGTGAAATAAACAAAACTAGTGTTGATTGATATGAAATATTTAAAAGCAATTACTATTTTTGCTAAAGCACAAATGTTGTACACATTACAGTTGATTGCATATTAAAAGATTTTGTAACTCTTCTTGCCATTTTCCAATTAAAAAGGTATATACAGCCAAATTGAGTTGTTTGATCTTGAATATGAATTAACTTTCTCAAAGTAGTTACATGAAATTCCAAATCATCAATCAGCAGAGTTAGCACAAAACCTGGGCATTGCTGCAATCAGGGTAACAATAAATTTTATAGGAGTTAAATCAGGTTCGACTGAAAAGCGACAAAAATAAAAATATAGCACAATTCTGACTTTCTAATACGATATCATAATTTTATATGAAATCATATAATTTATACACTATGGATAGATTTGTTACCAACAAAAGGCTAAAATAACATCCTCAATTATGGTATTTTTGCGAAATCATAACCTCAATGAAATTAATATTTTTACACATCTAAGCTGATTTCAAATATACTAATATTAAATTTCAGTATAAGGGGGCTTCAGCATTTTTTAACGGCACAGAGGCCTGAAGATCTAATCCGGTACGGGGTGTACGAGTGTAGCTGTTAACAAAAGCGTTCATGTTTCATTGCAAGTAATTATCAATGCAAACGAATAGAATATGTGTAACTCTACAAAAACCCAAATCACAGTAACTAAAACCTATTAATTTGCAATGCATATTCATTGGCACGTTGAAGCAATTACAACACAAAATTAACCCAGATACTTAAAAATTATGAAATGATCCAGTTTTATCAAAAAACGTTGAAATCGAATCAAAGACCATTTGAGATCATGTCTAAATCTAACATGTCAAAATTTTCAAATTTTTGTACAATGCATTATAATTCAACTAATACAAATTCAAACTTCCAATCAAACTTTGTGCAAAGGAAATTTATCAGATACAAAATCAATTTTGGGAGCATTTCTTGTTCTTCCATTATCTATAATATAAAAAATGTATTTAGGAATTCATAAATTTACAGAAAAATCATAAATTAATTTAGCTAAATTGTACCTTAGTCTACATCAAATCTAAAACTTCTTAAAATTTGGAAAATACCAAAGGTCTGATAATTTTGTAATTGCAATGTAGGCTTAATATAAAGATAGACACTTCAAATTCATATTTATTACTTATTCTCAACACTTGTAAAAGAAAAAAATTAAAAGCAAACAAAATTATAAAAAATATTGTGAATAGATTGACAGAAAACTTACTATGATAATTATCTTAAAAAAAGCATAAAGATAGTAAGATCTGTTATTAATTTTAATAATAAAGTAATAGCTTTGATAGTACATCCCCTTTTCTGTGAATATATGTAATATCAAAAGGATAACTAAGTCTTAGGAAATTTTGCAAGGTCATTCTTAATTTCATTGCAAAGGAATTGCAAAATATTGCTAAGTATTTTTCATATTTTATGTTTGCTAAAATCAGCTTTTAGGTCTTTTTAGAGGCAGTTAATAAGAAAATTACTTTTAACTATTTGTTTTTGATTACATAATCTGACAAGTAATGTACAATCTGAGGTTAGTTCAGTCCTGACAGAAATTTGAACATGCAAGATACCTGTTTGTCAAGAACCAAATTACAAAACAGAATAGTTACATTTAATATTGGAAAGGAAAATCCTGATTCATGAACTTAGAAGAAGAACCAAAATTAGGAATTTAGTCACTTGAAAAAAACAAGAAAGGAAAAGCACTGGACAGTTGGTTGATTAAAAGTCTTAGTTTAATAATAATAATTAAGGTGATTAAATGCCAATACTTTTTGGAAAGGAAATCATTAGCTTTTAACAATTTTCAAAAATTTACTTAATCAGAATACACTTATTGGTTTATATTAAACTATCATATATTTAATTGATAGCTGTAATTTACTCATTTAAATTTGTACAAGCATTAGTTTACATGGTAATGTCTTTGTGCTTAGCTATACAATTTAGAATCATGATTTATGTTGCAGATAAAGCTCATTTTCAATTCTAGGTTAAATTTTTGATGACTTTTTATTTTGTTTGCACTATCATTTATCTTTGCATATAATGAAATTTGTATGAATGTATTTCACAATTGAAAGAACTTATTTATACATTATTATAGTCATTCCTTGTGAATGCCTGGTTGCAAATATGAAACCTATATCAAAGGAAAGAATAAATTATCATATTCTTCATCTTATTTGAATTATTTGATAGTCACTTTAAATTTTTTTAGAGATTATTGTTCATTTGCTTATTAAACTCTTAAGAATGTCTTACTAGAACTTGTTGTTTTATTAAATGTGTAATTTGAATTTAACATAGCTATTTAAATGGTTTTACTAATTAAATAGTAAAGAAGTCAGTATCTTTGTATAAAAATCCTTGTTTTCCTTTCACATAAATAGGTTAATAGCAACTCCACTAGGATTAGGTTATAGGGCATCATAAATACTGTTATTATTTCACATTCTATATTTTCAATTATTTCAATTTCAATATTATTATTTCAAATTTATTTTAATGGTAATTTTGACAAAGTGAAAATGACGCTATTTACTTTGGTCTAAATTTCTGCTAATTTAACAGCACAGTAAAATGGTTGGTACGTGAAACCAGGGTTTTCTAGTTGAGTTTAAGTTACTTGGGCTTAGTTCAAGTTTTTAAATTTCAAGTTCAAGTATGAGTAATATTTTTAGGGTAAGAAACATTTATTTTGCAATAATTCTAAGCTAAAAAAAAAGTTTTGTGATTGGTAAGAAAATTGCTATTTAAAGAAATTTAATTTTTACACTATTTTGAAATGGATTTTCAAATGAGTTCAAGTTCAAGTTTTGATGATTTCTCTTCTGAGTTTTTCCAATCAAGTTTTGCAAGCTTGTTCAAGTTTAAGTTGTTAACATTCCAAGTACTCAAAAACCCTGCTTGAAAGGAATACCAAATTTCTCAAAATAGATACTGAATATATAATTTGTAACAGATGTATATGGGACATAGTTTAAAGAGACAATAATTATATTATTGTAAATGTTTTTATTTTTAATAGGCAATTAATTACCATATTTATGTTTAGTTAAAAATTTTTGAAATCCAATTTAAATTTTCTAAATTTGCCTTATATTTGAATACCAAGCTGCAAACACAAACCTTAAAAAAGTACAATTTTTAATTCTGTGTCTAAATGTCATAAACATATGATTCCATAGCAATTGCTATTAGTTGAAAGCTAACAAAGTTTTCCTTAGTTACATTTTCTCAGTATCTGTTTTGAGATTTTTGGTATTTGTTTTGATATATTTGGTATTCCTTTCAAGTACCAGCCCCAATAAAATGGTTGGTACTTTTTATCAACATATGAAATCTTGAAACCAACATAGGGAACCTTGAGATCGACATAGCAAATCAATATGACAATATGAACAAAAATTTAGCATGAATGAGGTATTAAGATTAATAACATTAAATGGGTCACTTAAAATTTTCACATATGTACATTAAAATATTTATCTGAGTTTTTGTTATGAAATCAAGTATAATATTTTATCATTTAGTCTAGATTACAACTCAATCAGCAACTGCTAAAGACTAAATTTTGATGTCTCTCTTGATATAATTGATATGTATACCTCATTCATGCTAAATTTTTTGTTCATATTGTCATAATGATTTGCTATGTCGATCTCAAGGTTCCCTATGTCGGTTTCAAGATTTCATATGTTGATAAAAAGTACCAACCCAATAAAACTGTAGCAGATGATCAATTTGTAACTGTCAAATAGATTTGGAAAGAGAAGGTCAAAAACTAAAACACCAAATATTGAAATCCTAAATAAATATAATGCCAAAAATTTTAATTTCAAATAATGAAAATACCAAAGAAATAAAAGATCAAAAACAGATAGAAATAAATACAAAACAGTAAAAATGCCAAAAATTAAAATGTCAAATAATTATTATAGCAAAATATAAAATCCCAAATATATTGAGTGTTGGGATTTAGTTATAAAGGACATTAGTTATAAATAATATGGCAGAGGTTATATTTTTGATATCTGTCAAATAGCTACTATTATTTCAAAATGGAATATGTTTATTCAAAAAAAGAAACAAGTTATTGATTAAAAATAGATTTGTATTCCCAAGACCAATTAATGAAGCAGTTGATATTGTTTAAATTTATTAATAATTCTAAAATTTGATCACATACTGTAAATATATATTTGTTTATGGTTGCTATAATTTAAACAAAGGCTCATGGTGTAATAAACACATCCATATAAACATTTAAAACTGAAAATTTATTAATTGCAATTGCTTAGGATTATTGGTCCCCAGATTGATAATGCCAATCCTATTATGTATTTGAACATGGGGGAGGGGAGAACCCACTCCTACTCATTGTTGCAAAGCAATCTATAAGAAATTAGAATTTACAACTGCAATGTCAAATTTAACTTTCAAGAATATGTTGATTATACTGAGTTCAAATATTTCATTTCATGTCACTTAATGCATAAAATTAATATTTTTATAAATTGAAATTTCAATTAAAGTAAGCAAATAAATTATAAAAACAATTAATTAAACTATGTTTTGCAATTCCATGTAATGTAAAATACATCAAAAATTAATGCTTATAACTTCTATTTAAGTAGAATTATAAATTATAAAGTAGAAACACTATTTGGTTTTTTAAATTGCATAGATTTATAATCACTTTTTGGTTTTTAGCACACTTTGTTGATACCAAAGGACATAGTCATCTAATGCAGTATTTTGTATTTCAACAAAAAGTATTACAAATATAAATAATAAATTTTTAATTGTTAAATACTATTGCTATCTGTTTTTATAATAATAACATTAAATTTTAATGTTAATTTTAGTAGAATTGATAACTAACATCCATGAACAAATAAATGGTTACAAAAGGATAGCTCTAATTTATGTCCTAAGGAACTTCAGCTCTGATGAATTTGATTGGTCAAGAGTAGAATCATCAGAAAATAAGGTTGCCACTTAATGAAGCTGTTTAGAATTTAAAATTTTGCAAATTACTAGCTGAAAGGGACATAATTTTTTTTGATTACTTTAGTGGTTTATAAAATATTGAGGCTGAATTTAAACATTATTTGTATCATTCAAAGTTTTTGAAAATCCACTCTAAAATGTCAAAAAATTTCATTAATATATATTTCAATTTCTTTATCAATCATAAATAACTACTTTTTTACATAGAAAATTTGGACTTATCGTAAAATAGTTGTTTTACCCTAAAAACTTAGAATTAGAAAAACTCAATCAAACTAGAAATTTTCATTACAAAAATACTCAAACTCAAAATGTACCTTAACATTTCCTTTATTGTAAAATTCCAATGACAAATATTGAACAAGATGATTACTTTTTGGTTGTTAAAAAAACAATTATTTGTAATACCTACTTGATAGAATTTTTTAAATAAATTTTTGTTATAGACTTAAAGACTAGATAACTTGTTGAATCCAAAGCCCAAAATTTTTGTACATTTATTAGAGCTTTTTCAAATATTTATATATTTGTGCATATTGTTTGAAGAACTAATATGTACTATATTGATGTAGTAGTGATATGGTATCACATACATATTCATATGAAAAGTCATTGGTTCAATTCTAATCTGCTTGCTAAATACTGATTATATTCAAAACAAAATTGTACTACATTTGATGTACTGATTGAATTAAAGATATGGTGGGATTCAAACACATGAAATTTCATTGTATGTAGCAACAGCTGAATTTAAAAAGGTCTTAAAAAACATCAAAACAAGTACAACATTCAAAAAGTAATTGATATAGAATATTTCTATATCATAATTAATGAAATTCCTAGCATGTGATATTTGTGTTTAAGTATGGCAGCTTTTATAAAAAGTCATAAAAAAATAAATATAATATGCTATAAAATTATATTTATGCAAATCAATATTTTTTGATTAAATAGTACTTTTTGTACATAATAAATATATATTGCACTTTATGTAATTTGATTAAAATGCAAATGTCATTACATAATTTGAAATTACACCCTCATGGAATGTGTTACTATTTAGCACAACCAAATTCAATAAACCACAATCTGACTGGAGTGCCACAGTTGATTGCCTTAATTTGGCATTTCTATTCTTTAGGATCTTTCATTTTTGGTATTTTAATTCTTTGGGATTTTCAGTTTTGGTATTTTAATTCTTTGCAATTTTCAATTTAGACATTAAAATTATTTGGAATTTTATTTATTAGCTTTGGCATTATATTTCATTGGGATTTTATTTTTGTTTGCTTTTTATGTCATAAATATTTGGTTATTTCTTTCTTTGGAATTTTAATATTTGAGATTTAATGTAATTACCATCAAATATTTATTCATATTTTTATGTGGTATGTTTTTGTTTACAATTACCAGTTTTCATTTGTATAAATATCTGTGAATTGTTCATTTAGATTCTCTTCAATTTGATCTCTGTAAATTTGTTTTCTTGACTTATTGTTTATTTAAATTATGTGTTTTTAAATTTTTACATGTAGTTAAAGAGCACCCAGATGGTGCCAACATAAATAGGAAATTCTGCTCAATGATAGAGAAGTTCACTGAAGATTGCCCATGCTAATTCACCAGAATTCTCAAACAACAAGGAAATATAAGACATGGCAATAAGGATGAGATGGTAAACATCATTGAAATAGTGCTGAAAACATTGAAAGATATTCATGATGAGGAATTTTTGCTAAGCTCAACTGTAATTGAGATGTCAACAAAAACACAGAAGGCAATTGATAAAGCTAACATGGAGAAGTGGAATGTATAGATACACCCACAGGCATTTCAATGGATAGAAACATGCAAGGATCAATTGTAACATCCTCTACAACTGGTTATTATGTGTTTCCACTACTACCAATGACTGTTTGAATGTTGTATTAGCAATTTTGATGNTTTAAATTATGTGTTTTTAAATTTTTACATGTAGTTAAAGGGCACCCAGATGGTGCCAACATAAATAGGAAATTCTGCTCAATGATAGAGAAGTTCACTGAAGATTGCCCATGCTAATTCCCCAGAATTCTCAAACAACAAGGAAATATAAGACATGGCAATAAGGATGAGATTGTAAACATCATTGAAATAGTGCTGAAAACATTGAAAGATATTCATGATGAGGAATTTTTGCTAAGCTCAACTGTAATTGAGATGTCAATAAAAACACAGAAGGCAAATGATAAAGCTAACATGGAAAAGTGGAATGTATAGATACACCCACATGCATTTCAATGGATAGAAACATGCAATGATCAATTGTAACATCCTCTACAACTGGTTATTATGTGTTTCCACTACTACCAATGACTGTTTGAATGTTGTATTAGCAATTTTGATGTGTTAATTAATCTTTTGTTGCAACTATTCAAGTCTTTGTGTTTGAAACCTAGCTTCATTGCACATTTGTCCATGATTATTGATGTTGCTGCTCCAGTGTTGATTGTTGCCTTTGTCATTACTCCTTCTGATTGCAGTATATCTTTTTCATCATAATATTCTTCCTCATCTCTGATATCATTTATTTGTTTTGGGCAGTTGGGGTTTTTGTGACCCTTTTGTCTGCAGCCATAGCACTTGACATCTTTTTCTCTCACCTTTCTCGTTTTTCCATCTTTCCCTTTAACTTTTATGATTTTTTCTGGTTTTGTATCATTATAAGTTTTGTTTAGGGGACATGGTTTGAGATTATTTCTCCATGTTGGTGCCTCTCTGTGTCATGCAGTTTTCTTGTATATCCATGCATTGTTTTCAATAGTTGCCTGTATATCAACTGACTTTCAGATCATTCTTTCTATCTTGTCATCTATGTCACATTTTATTTCAAACTATGTCCTGATGCTTTCTGGCATTCCTTTGCAAATATGTGAGAATAGATCATATTTGGAATATCTGTTTTCCTTGAGCTCAGCATTAATAGATGTTCAACTTATTGTATGTAGTTCAGAATGTCATCAGCTTTTTTCATTTTGGTTGCATTTAGGATCATTTGGTATTGATTTTTGAAACTCTAATTTTCATAGTAGTTTATAAAGTCTCCAATCAGTAATTCATAATTCCTCTTTGTTTCCAAGTCCAACAACAGGAAATGTTGGGAAGCTGTGCCTGTCAAATATAATGAGAGTCTTGCTGCTGCTGCTTGCTGGCTTACTTTCCATTCTGCCATCATTAACTCAAACATCTGCAACCATTCAACAAATGTTGGGTTATAGCTGTCTACCCTTCCATTGAACTTTGGTAGTGTTGCCTTACAAGGTATTGTGTCATTGGTTGGTAATTGTGGTAGAATTGAATTTTCATACTTAGGTTTATTGTGATTTTTTATTGTGTCTTCCTCTTGTAGTTGTGTGGTTACTGCTTTTGTAATCTGATTTATAATTTTCTGTTTCTAGGCGTCTGAGTCTTCATCTGATTCCTCATATATTACTCCTTTGTTAGCCAGCATGTGCAGTGCTTGCAATTCACTCTCCTTCCTAGAATGAAATTCCATCTCATGGGGTTTGCTCATCTAGTTGTATTTCCATATTTAACTTGATTTCACTCAGGATGGTTTTGTTTTGTCATTCCATCTGCTTAACTTTTAATGTTAACTTTGTTAATTGTTCTATTTCATTCCTCAAAAGTGCTTCATTTTCTTGGCTTCCTCTTAGCATATTGATTATCTCTTGAGGGTTCATCCCTGGCAGTGAATGTAGGGACTGTAGTTCTGTGTTGGGGGATGAATTTTCACCAGAGTATGATGATGATCATGTTGCTCTATTGGTTACTGCCCTGGATATTGTTTTCTTTGCACTGCCTTTCTTTCCTTTTGTCATATTTTTCTTTGGTTCATAGTGGTACTCCTTCTTGATCATGATTCCAGGATCTTGTTAAAGTGCACTGGTTTGGGTTTTAGGTAGCTCTCCTTGTTGACTAGTTTGGTTTTCATGTAGTTGTCCTGTTGCTTAACTTCCACTCTCACTTATAGAACTTGTTGCAGTGTGCAGATTGTTCTCTAGTAAAAGAACTTCTTTTCCAGGTTGTTGTTCTTGGCTGTCACAGTTGCCATGTAACATCATCTACCAGGCATTACTACTGTTTATCCTTTGTTACTATATAACATTAGTTGTATCTTTGCAGGTAGGGATTTACTATCTAGATGCTGTTTAGCTTTTGTTTACTTCTGTTAACATAATGTAACTAGATTTAACTATTCAATAATTAGGTGACAAAGCCATACAGCAATCTCTCCAAAGATTGATAGTGGGCATCTGCCCAAAGCTGATCTTCACATCCATTTTAACCAGTCCATCAATGATCCATTTGTTTGAGTTCAACCTCTCAGCTCAGTGATATAACTTATGTGTACCCTATCCTAGCTCAGTGTATACTCAAGACAAGACACAATTCAACTTAGACTCTATTTTGTAAAAGTGTTTCATAAATGTGCAACTGGACTTTTTCCTAGCTGCTTAATTAATATTACATTACCAAAATATATTGGCTTTAATAAATAGTTTAATATTGAGCAGCTTCCTAACCTACATTTATTCATTAGTACATGCTCAGTCATTTTATCAGTCATTTTATAATCACCAATTTGGATCTGAAATAGTAATAATATTGTAGAATCAAGGGACACATCTAGCAGCTCTATGAAGGTTGCAAGGGATTACCATTGCCAAGAGTGGCCCATACTCTAACAAAACAAATGAAGATTGGAATTTCAATTTAGAAAAATGAAGTGAAACCATTTCCAAGAAGGCATTCCAGCTAGCAACCAATTTACACAGCATCATGCTGAAGCCAAATCATAAGAAACCATCCATACTCACCAAGGTGCTAATTGTGTGTCTCAAATTTAATTTCTAGCTCAATAACAACTTTAGCTCAGTGTTCTTGTTATCTCAGCTCACTTAATAAGATATAATAACATGTAGTTACCACGTAATCACATATGCCAATGGCATATTATATTTGCATAGTGTGTTGTTAAGTGCATGTACAATCAATCAAATATAAAGCTCTTTTATTCCCTACACCTATGCATAGCCTTAGAGTGATCACAATATGGGCTTACATCTGTCAAGGAGTGAGTTATCACCCCAGGCACAGTGGAGTTCCCCCCTCCCACATTATCGCCAGATCTTACAAGCAGATACTTATCATATTAATAATGATGCTAAAAAGGGTTAGTAATACAAAGTAAGTAAAGAAGCAAACATTATCCAGTGAGAATGAAATTTATTTAACATTTTCAACAATGATTTCCCTATTTTTATGCAAAGAAAAAGGTAAATATTTACCATTTACAAATCTACTTAATTCCCTTGCAAATTAAATGAGCAATTTACATGTACACTTTAATTGAGTGGACAATTATAACAAATTTGAAACCTAAGTTCAAAATACTAAAAATCAATAAAAATCACTAAAGTAATAATTGGAATAGCACTGAATTGATCAAAGAGAGTGCCAATAAGATAAAATAAAGGGCCCTGAGTGACTCTACATGCCTCCCATTGCACAGCTAAATTTCCAGTAGTAACTGGATGGTAGGACTACACAACAACTTTTGGGCTTCTTTGACCATTTCATTTGCCAGCACCTCATCCCAAGATGAAACCTCTGCATAACGTGGTCACCAAGTTATTTGCATGAGCACCTCCCATTGTGTGGCAGTTTCACTGTGTAGTCTGAAGTACTTCAGCTCCAGTAGCCTAGAACTGACGGGGCAATTATGTTGAAACATGTTTAATCTCCAAGTAAATGTATTGTAAAAATGTTCATATAACCTGAGGCCCTTGAGGGTGATGAGGAGTGTCATTAAGGCATTGGTATCAGAGGTGTGGGCATCCTCCATGCTGATACTTGTGTTGGGTAAAAGTGGAGGAAAAACTCCTGTAATGACCCCATTTATGTGGCATGGTCAACAAAAAGAACAATATTCATTCACTTGCAGTAATTTCCTTTCTTCAGGATCTAGAGAATTTATGGTTCACTGGATTTTCTCCAACTGGGTAGAGATGGGCTGCCCCTTCTGAAATATATCTTTTATAGTAAGTTTTCCATCAATGCAGACTCACTCAGGATTTCCACCTTCTAACAATGTATCACAGGTTTCCTTGTATTCTTTAGTTTGCATTGCCTTGTTGACTTTGGCAGCAGTTAATACATAGTTAATATGATTGGAGAGATGGGCGGAAACCTTTTTTCTTCCACAACAGACTCTCCAAGACAGCAGGATTAGCAGGGTCATCAGACAAGGAGGCGGAATGCAGAGGAGGTTATTCTTCTCCACATTATCTTCCAGTTGTGCAAAGCTTGACTTATTCCTGAGGGAGACTGTTCTGGTGGTAACAGGGTAGTTAATTTTGGCCTACATTCTGCATCAATAATGAAAGGAATAACATCAACAGAACAAGTTAATGCTTAAGTGTTAATGTAGAATCACAGGGGGTGATTCTAGCAAACACAAAGAATAGAATACAGTTCAAACTTCTCCTCTTTTACAATTGCCTCATTCCTTTTATACAATGCTATTGATATTTACAAATATGACAACAACTAGTCACAATCATGAAAAGCGTGAGATCTGGCCAATAAATATTTACAACTACCAGCTGATGCCACATTAAAAGTCCATCACAGTTTGTTTCTAGTTTCCTCAGATAGGTTATCTTGAACCAAACAGACTGCCTTTTGTTTCACAACAAAGTACATGTGTAATATTTATCCCCAACCTTTTATGTTTTCACTTTTCTTTCCTATGCTTTCTTGGATTGAATGCTAGTTGAATCACAGGAGGAAGGACCAGGACTAGGAGGGGGTTTTGAGTCCACACAATTAAAGGCACTCTAGTCTCCTCAGAGTCCTGCACAGAGAGTTGTCTCTGTGCATAGTTGTCCAAGGTCTGCTCCCACTCAGAGAACTGTCTCTGAGCATAATCACAGGAAGTCTGCTCCTGAGGAGAGAGTTGTTTCTTCTTGTAGTGGTGGCTGATACTGTTGGAGTCCTCTACTGGGCTCTTTTGCTTTTGTGAGGTGCTTTCATCTATTTGTCTCAGTGTTGTTGCTCAGCTCATTTCATCTCATGGATTCATCAATCTTTGAACATGGCATCTGATTGGTGGATTGTTTTCTGATCATTTCATGGTTGCTAAATAAAAATATAAGATTAAGGTCCCAATCCTGGGTATTTAAATGATCTAAATATCTCTGGTTTCTAGCCTTTCATTTAGGCAAAACATGAGTAGCTATAGTGTTTCTACTATTACCAAGGTTACTATCATACTTGACCTGTGTAAGGTTGTCTTCCTCACATTCAGTGAGGTTGTCGTAATACTCAATTTCATTTACACCATCATTGACATTGACAAGGGAAAACTCATTATTATTGTTGATGACTGCATTATGTATATCTTTAATAGGTTGTCTAAGTTGCTGAAAATGGGCGACTCTACCATTATCTAGTAAGTACTGGTGGTGATCTAATACTTTTGATATAATGAAAGGTCCTTGCCAATTAGTGGCAAGTTTTCACACCTGATTGACATCAGTAATCTGACAAGGGAAATAGGCAAAAACAGAATCTCCTTGCTTGTGCAGTTTGCTGTACAATTTCTTATCAAAGTTCCTTTTCTGGAGTATAACTGATTGGTTGGTATTTTGGCATATAGTAAGATGTACTTCCTGAAATTCCTGTAGCATCCAGTTCACAAAATTCTCCAAGGTAGGTTTGTTGTAATCTGGGAACATTATAGATAGCAGCGTGCTTGCCTCCCAGCCAAACATAGCCTTAAAAGGGCTAACTTTAGTGGTAGAGTGAATGGCAGTATTATAAAAGAACTCTACTGCCTCTATTACTCATTTCCATTTCTGACCAGCAGCTCAGGCTAAAGCTAAGTTTGATGATGGTACAATTTAGTCACTCAATGACACTGTTTGATTGAGGATGATACATAGTAGTGAGATTGTGCAAAATTTCCAGTTCTTTCATGAGGGCGGCCGTCAGGTTATTTTCAAAGTGAGGACCATGGTTGGAAACTAACCTTTCCATAGGTCTGAACTTGAAGATCCACTCCTTTACAACTTTTTCTCCAATGACTTTGGCTGTAGTATTATTGAGAGGGATGAGCCTCACATATTTTGTGAAGTGGTCAATAAGGACCAGAAGATACTGAAAACCCTCTTCATCTCTTGATAATTTCTCTAAGTCCATATGGACTACTTTGTTCATTTATTTGGCAACCAGACTGTGGAGCTCAGCTCTCTGTTCTGGAAAATGTCTGGCTCCCTGAAGCAGGCATGCTTTGCACTTGTATATGATGTCCTGAATGGTAGCTCATATTCCTATAGTAATGTAGTGTGCTTTAAAAGTTCACTTGGTCTGGATGATTCCTAGGTGACCTTGCTCATGGATCTTCTGGATGAGATCCCTCTTAAAATATTCTGGAATCACCAGCTGGTTATTTCAACTGTGAGCATAAAGAAGCCCAGCTTCAGTAACTTTCCAGTGGTAGTGCTGGAAGTATCTTTTAGTTACATCACTTATAGCATGATTTGGGTTGCTTACTTTTGAAATAATTTCCAATAGAATCTTATCATGTAGCTGATGGATGGCAACTTCCTTTTCACATATCTCGTCCTTCACCAGGATGGGGAGGATCACTTTCCCATTTCAATTGGCATTGATTTCAGGAAGAAATTCATAATTGCATGCTGGGATGAACCTGAAAGGATCCTTCTACCAGGCAGCTTCCTGAGATCTTGCTCATAGCTGGAAAGAGTGGTAAAATAGTCTGCATTAAGGTGGAGTCTCCCTGGATGGTGGGTGATTGTAAAGGTGAAGTAGTTTAAATACTGTAGCCACTGGGCAATGATGTTTGACTTGTTGCCAGAGAACTTTTTAAGCCATGCTAGTGTGGATTATTGGTGTAAACAGTAAACTGGCTATCTAAAATGAAGAAGTGGAACTTCTTCAGGCTCTCAACAAGTGCTAGCATCTTGGATTTAGTAGTCACATAATTTTACTAGGCAATTCAGAGCTTCTGGCTGAAGTACTGCACTGGGCTTTCTTGACCATTGATGATCTGGCTTAAGACACCACTGATGTCAATGGAGCTCGCATCACAATCAACTATAAACTCTTTGGAGTAATCAGGTGTATTTAAACTTGGGATTCACCTCAGTTCTTGTTTCATGGAATCCAGTTCCTCTTGCTCAGCCCAGGTCCAATGAAAGTCAGTGTTCTTTCAGAGCAAATTAGAGATATGTTTGGTTAAATTAGCTAGCTCAGGAATGAATGAGAAATAATAATTCAGAAAGCCCATTAAGTGTTGGACATCCTTGTAAGAGTGTGGAGTCTCAATGTGATCAAGATGGTCTTTCACGTTGTTTTTTATGGAAATTCTCCTGGGTTTGATCACCCTGCCTAAGAAGGTAACACATGGTGAAATAAGTGAGCAGTTATTGCCATTGACCTGGAGATCAGAGTCATACAAGATCTTAAGAGTGCAACCCAACTTATCCAAATGATCAGAGAATGTGTGCCCAGCAAAAAGGATATCATTTATATATGCAGTGATCCCTGGTTCAAGAACATTGGCCCCATTCTGCAACATGTGCATAATGTAGCACTGAAAAGTAGCTAGAGCATTACAGAGCCCAAAGGCCATATATTTCCACTTGAAACAGCCATACAGAGTGATAAAGGCAGTTTTGGGATGTTGGCAGGCTTCATAGGTATCTGCCAATAGGCTTTACAGACATCTAAGCATGAGAAACAACTGTATTTGCTGGCATCATATAAGAGATCCTTGATGTGAGGTAAAAGATATGCATTTTTGATGGTGATATCATTTAATCTTCTGAAATCAACATGAAGGCAGTACTTCTTGCCTTGGCAAATGAATACTGTGGGTGACCCATAAAGGCTGTTGCTGTTTCAAATAATACTGCTCTCTATTATATTGCTAAGGATCTGTTCATAGTCTGCTTGTAGGGTTTCTAGTACTCACTGAACTGGCAACCAAATGGGGCAATCACTTTTGGTTTTAATCACATGTTGTTCCCCAACAGCCTTACCAACACTGATTGAGCCATAGTTGAACACATCATTGTGCTGGCACAAAAGAGCAGAGAGTGCATCAAATTCCTGGGGACTCAGATGTCCATGAGTCTTCTCATTGACTACTGGGATCCTTACTGGATCACTGGGTTCACTCAGATCATGAATAGCAGTGAGAACAGCTAAACAAGCCCAGCTTTCATTTTGAGTCAGACCAGAGTCTCAAAGATGGAAATCTTGGTAGGATCCATTCAGATCAAATGAGCAGAACTGTTAAGCACAGTAGCATAAGTCTGGCCACAGGAAACATGACAGAGGTCTGGAGAAAAATGTATACCATGAAGGCATTTCCCTCTTTGTCTGGAAATCATGACATCACCCTTGTAAGGAGAGTTAGTAGTGACAGCAACTCTTTGCCAGTGCCAAGGTTCCACAACAATGTTTTGGCTAATATTAGTAAAATTTCTTTATTACAGATGGCTGTAAGCTCTTCCTGAAGCTCACTTTTGTGGATCAAGATTGTGTTATTTCCATAGTCTATTACACAGGCATTCTTCTCAAGAAAATTGTTGCCAAGGATGACATCATATGGCAAGGGCTGATTACAAGTATCTACAACAATGAGATCCACTAGAAAACATTCTTGGCGAATTTGTAATTTGAGGTCATTTATTTGACCTTTAAGTGAAATGGTATTTCCCAAGGCATCCAACAAGCATCCTGTAGATGGTGATAAATTCTCTCTCTTCAAGCAAAGCATGTTGCAACAGGTGTTGCTTATTATGGAAGCAGAGGCTCCCTTATCAATTGTGACATTAATTAAAAGTCCATTCACATCTGCAGGGATGACATTGGTATGCAATAACAAGGTGATTACCAAGACATCATGTGCACAGTTTTTGGGAGGCAGTGCTCCATCTAATTTAAATGACTGACAGACTCAACCAGGGTGTCAGGAGTACACACTTCAGTTGATGGCTCTTCAATAATGAAACCATCTCCATTAGCCACTAGATGAATAACTGCACCACTCTGAGCTCTAATGTGGGCTGCTTGTCAATCATTATCAGAAATCAA
>CABFPE010000425.1:79052-90046 GCA_900660155.1 Hofstenia miamia
ATCCTGTGATGGAATCCAGCCACTACTCGACACAACTTGCCTAGCTGCACATTTTATTAAATAATCAAACCAGATAAGAGTAGAAATGAAAATTAAATAAACTCCGAAGAATTTATTGTTCATCAAAATTATTGTTGAATCAAAGCTATTTATAAAAATTCTACAAAAGTACCTGCAGATTTTAAATTTCAAATGATTCATCTGCCAATATGGCTGTTCCTATGTAAGCGTTATTTCGCTCAATTTAATTTGTCAAATGTTTCTTGATCGGCTAACAAGTTTTCTTATTTTGAACAATATTAAAGCTTAGTTGCATCTTACAAAAATAACTAAAGATCATTAACTAAATTTTTACAATTAATTCTAATTAATATGAATCATTCAACGTTGTTCTTTTTGCTTGCAGCTTAGTTGCTTTTTGGATGATGCTACAATAAACAGTGTTATGCATTATTGATTTATTAGACTATATTTGTTGTTGTGTTATCTCTTTCCAATGTACACACTTTTTTGATTTAAACTAAATTGATTTTTGCTATGTTGAATATTTTGCTTGATAGAATACACTCTAAATTTACTACTTTTATAACTAGTAGCTTACTGAAACTACAAATTATACACATTAATTTTTGCTTTGTTGTGTTATTTGGATGCTATTTACTGAGTCTGTAGAGATTGTTATGGTTCAACAATTTTATAGTAATTGTTTTCACTATGTATATTATTACTTTGTATTTTCCTTGAAATTCTATCTTTTAAATACCATTCATCTGTATTTTTGCATGTGAATAGTACACTATTTACAAACATTTAAACATTTAGCATGGCAAATGCATCGTGGATTTTACAAATTTAGCAATTGGAAATCATATCTATTAATGGAAAAAATTGTCACTAACTATGAATAACAAATGTGTCATTGATTTGCATATCAAAGTTCCAAAAGAAAAAACCCTGTAATGTATGTAGCCATGCAAAGTCATAAACCAATAATAAGCTGAAGAAGGTGCAAAGTTGAGAAAATTTGTAATATGCAGTTGTTTGTTTTATCAATCATGATGCCTTGTTTGAAATCTAGAGTGTTTTTTGAGTTGCATGGAAATGCTTACAACAACATTTACTATATTAAAGAACTATAAATTTGTTGGATGACAAAATATACATTATTACAGTACATCAATCAAAGGAAGATTTTGACTGTCTCCCTCATCATATTGAAAAGCATTCAACTGGTACAAATGCAATTTTCATAATATTGGCTTTACAGAAGGAAGCCTTACAAATGAACAAATAATTACTTTTATTGAATCTCTTAATTTGTCATGTAGAAAGGAGGCAGTGTTTTGGGTTCACAAGTAATTTTGGATGGGTGAATTAATGCATTACTATTATGGATACATCAGCTTACTTAAATGATGTTTGTTTTTGAAAATTCTTAGCAGCCTGTCTTCTATTTACCATATGTCTGTATTTGTGTGTGTGGATAATGCACTATTAATGAACTTACACATTTAGACAGAGTAATTCAATTTGGAAGCACAAGTAATTTTGGATGGGCAAATTAATGCATTACTATTATGGATACATCAGCTTACAATGTACTGAATAATCTGGATAACATGTATGTTTGGGTGTTGTGATTCCCTGTGTCAACTACAAAACTAAATGGTGATACCTCAGTGAAAATTTGCTAGGTTTGGTGAAGTTCTGCACAACAACTTGGTCTGCACAAAAACAACTCATATACAATAAATTTTGTTTCACATGTGTGTAAAGGATGGCAAATAAATATTCTATTTTGTATTTGGATATTTGTGAAAACAAACTTGCTTTTATCATGTATATCAGAAGTTTCAATTTTTTATTGATTTAATAATGGTATATATCATATGCTTTGGCAGATATTTCTCTCTTGTTTTTGAAAATGTACATCTATGTCATATGAGTATAGTGTTTAAGCTCAGCAAAATATTTCTCCACTTTGTATTTGGATATTACCAGAAAACAAGTTTTTGCATTGATCAATTATTTTCTTTGTTGTATGATTAAGCATTGTTACAACAAACACATCTTAAGAACTTCATCACATGGTGTCATTGTGCAATGTATGCTTTTACATTTCATACAATCTAAAAACAGTTGCTAAAGGAATAGCTGTTTTTAACTCTTGCATACTATATCTTTGATTAATATTAATACACGTTGAACTATGCATCTATACAAATGTATTTGCTTTTACATTTATGAATTTTTTTACTTAATACAGCATTGCATAATTAAGAACATTTTTACAATGAATATGCCATAACTATATTAACCGAAGCAAATACGTCAGTTTGCCTAAAAATATAAACTTCATCAAAAAATTAATTTTAACTGTCAAAAACATTTCTTGTCAAAAATTATATCACTTTGCCCCAATCCTAGCAATCAAAAAATAAAAACTTTGTCAAAAAATTAAATTGCTCAATTTAACTTTGTAAAAAATATATCACCACTAGATGACACCCAATAGAATCAGTCCATTACCACATGGCAAATAGCCATTGGTGTCCCAATGTAGAGGGCTTCTGCCTGTCACTTTTATGATGTCTCCCTGAGCATTTATGAATAGTTATAAGCAATAGCACAGTCCACAAAACAATGTAGTGCCTACCATTTATTCATAGCAGGTGCCTGCTAGAGGAAGCATAGGAATTCACATGGAAATAACTGCCGCAGCCAGACGAGCTAGCAGTCATCAAATGCATATAACAAACATCACTGGATTAGCTGAAACCCTGGACAGGAATGAACTTGTGCAGTGACAAGACCGCTGAGAACATCTCTGTGGCTGAATTGCCTGCTGCACAATCCCTCTCATCTCCGTAGCAAGTTTAGCTGTTCATGACCATCTAGGTTAATAGAATAGTAAGAATTACGACCGAGCTACGCAGAAACTAAAATTTTTATATAAGGATCGCGCACACTGTTGCCCTATTTATACAATTCAAAACTAAAATATAAATAGCATACAATAACCTGCCATACATAAAATATTTCTTGTTTTCTACAATGAATAGTTTAAGCACACTTTGTACACAATATATATATATATATATATATATATATACATATATATATATGTATATATATCACAATAATTTTATATCATACTCTTGTGGTTTCATAAAAAATTTGATTATTAATTTCTTGGATGTTAACGGCCCTTTAATTGTTATAGCTGTTCAGTGCTTGGTGGCTGTTAAAATTTTGCTTCACATATATTTGTAACAGGCAGTCGCATGTTGAGTGACAGTACCAGTGATTGGATTTTTTGAATATTGCATTCACAGTTTTCCTAATGCGATAATTGACTCACATCAAAGTGAAAGACCACATTACACAATCATAGTATAAACAAAATTGATTTCGCCTTCAATTTAAACACAACGTCAATGTGTAACATAGCTACTTGAGATTTCACGGATAGGAAACAAGAGCTAACTGACAAAACTTGTCGCACAAACACTTGCACAGCTGCACTATTGAGAGCAAGTCTGAACTCATAGACATCTTCTGGTTCCATATGTTCATATGTTTCTTCATTCAACCCTTCTGAATATAGTTTTTGAGTGATGTCTTCTCAAAACAAGTTTATCTCACTGTTAAATTAGTGAAAGAATAGAAAATGTAATATTGCTTTCATTGGCAATGATTGTGTAGTACTGAGCATGCTTGAACCATGTCCGTATTGAATTCTGAATTTGTACTCCAATGCAGGAGAAGAAGAAGTTTTGGATTTATGGAATTGCGTACAAAATATTCATGGCAGCTGTTGTCAGATGCGGCTTAAGTTTTGTGGCATCAATTCTGAACTTGAGTAGTCTCCTGAACAGACATTCTCTAAATGTATTTTTATCCAACACGTGTGAATCAGAATCGTTTTTACAATGATGAGCAGCAACATTATTTTGACAGCACAATCTTAATCACTGGTTCAAGGCAATTTCAATTGGTTTGGCAAAATTTCTTGTCTTTCAATTGTGCTGTGAATGGTGGTATTGTTTTTGAAGTCTTTTACAAAGAGGTTTCAGTGCTTCTCATCCAAAGTTCAAGTGTTTACAAAAATTCACAAGTCTTAACTGTAAATCTTTTGTACTGTTGGAGAGGGTTGGTAACGAGTTTTCCTAGTATTCACTTTTCTGTTTCTGAAGCATGATAACTTCTAGAACAAAACTACTTTGCTCACACTTCCCGCAAACAGAGGATTGCTGTTAATTTGCAGTTGTGAGAGGAATCTCTTTTTTACCATACTGCTTGTTATTGTGATGTGACCACATGAAAACTTGAGGAGCTGTCCAAATATAAAATAATTTTTTGTTTGTCTGTATAATTTTTACTTAATAAGAGTAGAATATCATAGGGTTTCTCAGTTTCTACTAGCACTGTTCCCAATTAAGGTGTCTACACAAATTTAGAATGAATTATATTTTGTGGATATATGTTTTTAGCTTTACTTGAGGAAAGTTAGGAGGGTCAGAATTCGACAAATCGAAGTGTATTCATACATTACCATTATTTTAAAAAATGCTTAAATATTTGAAATCCGAATGAAGTTTAAGTAATTTTATCATTGAATTTCTTGGCCAATTCTTGACAGAATTTAAACATGTTTTGCACTTGTTTATTTACTATCTGTTTTTAAATCTATATTAACAATTACCCCACAAAACACATATTCTTGTCAAAATGTGCATTAAATCATAAAATTCCGTGCTTCGCAAATTTGAAAAATTTTTAAAAAAAAATATATATATATATATATATATATATATATATATATACATATATTCTAGAATCATCAGAGTTATTAGAACAATAGAGCAAGCATGAGAAATAGAGTTATAACAAAGTGATAGCATAGCATCTACTAGTGAGTAGACAAAAGATTTCTGTGCACCATAATTTAGAAAGCATTTATGAATAGTTATAAGCAATAGCACAGTCCACAAAACAATGTAGTGTCTACCATTTATTCATAGCAGGTGCATGCTAAAGGATGCATAGGAATTCACATGGAAATAACTGCAACAGCCAGATGAGCTAGCAATATCAAATTCACATAACAAACATCAGCTAAAATCCTGGACAGGAATGAGCTTGTGCAGTGACAAGACTGCTGTGAACATCCTGTGGCTGAATTGCCTGCTGCACAACCCCCTCATCTCTGTTGCAAGTTTTGCTGTTCATGACAATCTAGGTTAGTAGAACAGTAAAAATCTCAACCAAGCTACATAGAAACTAAAACTTTTATTAAAGGATAGCACACACTGTTGCCCTATTCATGCAATGCAAAACTAAAACATAAATAGCAGCAATAACATAAGTGTGTCAATGGTGAAAACAAAAATGAGAAATGGAAAACAGAGAATAGTAGGGTGTTGATGCTACACANNNTAGCACACACTGTTGCCCTATTCATGCAATGCAAAACTAAAACATAAATAACATACAATGACCTGCCAACAGCAGAACTAAAATATAGTTTAGATGAGGTCAGCAGCATGATTAGATATGTGGGAACTGATATTTGCAGTCCATGAGACTCCTAGCAGCAATAACATAAGTGTGTCAATGGTGAAAACAAAAATGAGAAATGGAAAACAGAGAATAGTAGGGTGCTGATGCTACACATCCAAACAATTCTTGTCATTAATTATATCACTTTGCCCCAATCCTAGCAATCAAAAATAAAAACTTTCTCAAAAAATTATTTTGTTCAATTTAACTTTGTAAAAAATATTTTGTTGCTAGATGGCGTCCAATAGAATCAGTCCATTACCAAATGGCAAATAGCAATGGGTGTCCTAATGTAGTGGGCTTCTGTCATCTTTTACTATTTATATATATATATATATATACATTTGACTAAGCATTATTAGAAATTATGTAGTACACATTATATATCATTTCATGTGTGTAGATATTTTATTTAGCATAAATTTTTACCATGCTCTGAAAATGCAACTCAACTTGAGATCCACGAAGCATAGATTCTTTTTTCCAAATCCGATTCTACTCCCACCTTGAATAAAATTCTTTAAATTTAAGAGCGCAGAGAAATATAGGTGATTTTTTACTTTTTCANGAAGTATTTAACCAAGAAATTCAAAACATATTTGAAATTACGAGTCTCTATATTTCAATTAATGATTTTTTTTTAATTTTGGAAAAACTTTGAACAAATATCTTCATATGGTGGTGAAAAAATCTACTTAGTCCTGCAAACGTGCATTCTTTTTTCCTAAAATATCGGAATTATCTCATAATTTCATAATGATTACCATAAAAATCGTTGACTAAATTCGCTTTTAAATTGTTAAACTTAAGAAATTTTGCATTATGAAAAAACTTTTTCCTTGCAAAGTACAAGTTCTCACTTCTAAACTACTGATAAAGGGAAAACAATTGGTTACAATATTCCGTGATGTTGGCAACCATTACACTGACACATTCAATTATCAAAAAATAGATTAATTAATAAAACTTGGGCAGTCAAGCAATTTTCAGCAGCTTCAATTTATATAATTTTTATCAATGCTGTACCCGATCCAGTTAATCGGGTTAGGTTAAAACTACATAAGCTGCTCCATTCGGGTTCAGTCGGGCCATACAGCAGAGGCAGTCCAATCAAATTAAAATCTAGTTAAGCAAATGCATTTCTGATTTTCAATATTCTTTTATTATAGAGCGTTTGAATAGAACAAAATAGAGATATTGTTGTTGTAAAGTTCTAATTGTAATCTAAATTTTGCCTTTCAAATTTTTACCGAATTATAATAATGAGATGAGTTATAAATCATGCGTCGACCTCTGCATGTAGTAATTCGCATTGTTATTAGTAGTTCCAATTTCTTACTCCTTTTCTTTTTTATCAATTGCATTTTGCATAACTTCATATTTATCTTCATTGAATTAAAACTTTTGAAATTTTTGCGTTTACTAGGTAAAAATAAAAAAGCATGGATGCAACATTGCACACTCTACAGGTACTATGAAGATATAGACAAAAAACAATTGCAAACCTGCCAAATTAAACATTTAATCAATAGATATTTTCGGATATTGGTATGGCAATTATTGTTATTTGGAACAAACTTAAATCACAACATATTGAATGTACGGATCTTGAGAATGAATTTAATTTATTGAAGATTTTTGTTAGAAAACTTAAGAGTGCTCTGCAAAAGAAATTCCTTGTAAATTTTTATAACAGTTTTAGCATTACAAAGACAAATGGAAATTTGTGAAAAATTTTAAAACAAAAATTTTCTGGAGATATTGGTGAAATATTGATTGATGGAATTGTGGAACAGAATCCTAATGTATTAGCTCAATATTTAAATAGAACATTTACAGGTTTGGGGCTGTACAATGGTCCAAACATGCAGATGTAAAACCAAGTATTCTAAAAGGGGATCGTATGATATCAACCAATTAGAGACATCCCATAAAAAATCCTTTTGCAAAAATTTTTAAATCTATTTTAAGCTCTCAAATTTATTCATACTTAAATTCTAAAAATATACTATTAGATAAGCAACTCGTATTTAGGCCAAAATTTTCCACCATAGATGCTTTATTAAATATTACAGAATCCATTTGTTATATACTAATAATTTCAACTCTGCAGTAGCACTTCTTGATCTTAGTAAAGCGTTTCATGGTATTGATCATGATATCTTATGTAAAAATATTAACATTTGTAGATTTTTAAAAGACGGCACTAGGCTTATGCAATGTTTTCTGTTAAACGGACAAAAAAAAGTTCGCATTGGAAATACATTTTCCTTAACCCTAAAACATGGTTTTCCACAAGGCACTGTGCTTGACCCACTTCTATTTTAAATGTATGTTATTGACTTAAAAATTTCCGAGGTTTAACCACACGCCAATGACACATGTATTGTATCCACTGGTATTAGCCTCTATATAGCTACTTAGCTGTTAAAACGAAGTACTGAGCAGATCATAAAATATTTTTATCAAAGTAAATTAGGAATTAATATTGATAAAACACAATTTATGATATTTTCAACAAATGGTACAAAACAATTAGCTAATGAAATTGAACTTGATCTGGGAATAATGATGAAATTGAGCAATCCAACAAAATCACATATTTTGGTGTTGAATTAAACAAAAACCTCGATTTCCAATAATTCATATTCAGATCAATGAGCATAGGAATCTAAACTTTATTTGAACTAAGACCCATAAATGCATTTGTAAGTAGCCAATTAATGTCAACTTCTTCAAAACATGAATATTGCAAAAAACAAGAGTTTAAATTTAGCAGGTCCGTTTGGTCATTTTTCAATGTTGATAAACAACTTAGCACCACATATGTACTATCCCTGTTCCAAATAAGACTAAATTCTGGCAAGATTCCTTCCTAAGCATTACTGCAAAAACTGAAACAAATTAGACACTTATATTACAAAATCACTAGCAACATTAGAAATTTGTAACTCAAATTGAAGCATAGTTTAGGTGTGTCCAAAAAACTGCATGCATGCATACATGGGAAGATTTCTGTACATAGGTTTTGCACTACTTTGTTTACTAGCAATCTTTTTAATAATGAGCTATAGGTGTTATTGGCCTAGTATGCACTGGTACCACGTTTGCTGGTTAAGAGTATGAGCTTCAATATGACGGGCTCGATCAATTGAGAAAAAATATTTTTTATTTTAATGTGGAAAATTTGTAACTGTTGATTGGAACTCTGTGTATATTTTTTGATGAAGTCTTTTGTTAGAATATCCTGCTAAAGTTTCAAAATTCCCGAAATTCTTCACAAAGTTCAGGCCAATTTCCATTTATATTAATAAAGCTGCTTTTAATAACACTGCTATTTTTTTGGTTGTACAAGCCTTAAAATAAGTAATCAGTAATCTGTGCCAAAATGCTTTCATCATTTGAAGGGACAGAATTCTTCCAAAATCCAATATATTTTGCCAAGTAAAAATTACTTTTAAATTAAATACATGCTTTCACAGATGCATACTCTTGCCATACAGAGAAAACAAACATTTATAAATAATAAATTTATTTACAAAGAAAATATAAAATGCACTAATAAATAATAAAGTTCATATAGCGAATTTCATCTACTGCTGAATGAACAATGATAATATTCGTCATGACTTCATTGTTGGATGGTGGAGAAAGATACAAAGAAACATTCCAAGATAGACGTTCTTCTTTTAATTACAATTAGTACAATAAAAACAGAAATTAAAATAATGACAACAGTTTTAATCCTTACATACACAACAAAGACAAATAATGGAAAACAATTGTAACAATGAAAAACAATATGTATTATTATAATGTAAAAGAATTCTGACCAAATAATTTTGTAGTTTTATCACAGCATTGTTCTGCAAAGTGTATTTGTACATCATGACTTACACAGATAGTGTCTAAATTAATGGTTAATAAAATTGCTATTATTAAAATGAGATAAATACAGTTGTGATGGTACTTTTATAATTACACAAACCAAATCAATTGTTTTTCAAGCATGACATACGAACAAAACACATATTCAAGTGGATAGCTGTGTGAGAAAAGGTAATAAATCAATGAGGCTTTACTTGATAGGCAGACGAAATCAAACAAATGCAATATATAGTTGCAATTAAAGAGGCAATCTTCAATCATGTAAATCAAAACTAAACTCATTGTTATTAAAACATACAAAATAATTTCATTACCATTATTGTGAGAACTTGAAGGAATAAGGAGGCTTTTCAAACATCAAAATATAAAATGCATAAATAGTCAAATCTAAAATAAAACATTAATAAAACAAATAAATTACTTATACTAACATTATTGTGAGGACTGGAATTAATAAAGAAGCTTTTTTCAATCATTGATTAGAGGCATATAGCAGACTTTTAATCAAAAAATCTAAACAAATTATTAATTGTGATATATAGATTAATTATCATACTTTTGCATGAGACAAACAGTGGAGGTTTTTTGTGGGAGCAATGTTTTCTTCTTTAAAATATGAATCTAAACAGATATAAATATACATATAACAATATTGTTTATACTGTTTTTTGACATAGCAAAGACTTGAATTAGTTTGTATGTTGCTACATAAAGGAACTTAAATTTCTTTTCCAAAATTTTTCCATGTTTGTGACTTACATTTTTTTCTGATGTTTTACCATACTTGTGACTTACATTTCTTTCCAACATTTTTTCACGTTTGTGACTTACATTGGTTTTCCAATGTTTTTCAGGTTTTCCACTTTATACATTTTTTTCACTTTATATGGTTTGCCACTTTTTTACACATTTATAAACTTTTACATGGGTTTTCCTCTTTATACAAATATTTTAAATGACAATTTTGTTTGATTTATAAATAATCACACACCTTGTGTCCAATGGCTGTAAAATTCCATAAAATGCTATCAAAGCTGCATTTGAGAAATACGTTAGTTTTCATCTCAAAAATTGTGAATAGTTGTTTTAAAATGTCCGTAAAATTTGTAAACATAGAGTTTTTATGAGTGGCTACTTTTTAGGTTTGGCAGTGTACATATATGGTAATGATGATAATAGTATTACTATCAAATTCACATTGGTAATATAAATTTTCTTATCACCTCCATCAACTAGTGTGTTTATTTACATGTAATACAATTTAAAAATAATTTTCCTTTTGATGTTTTTTTGTCTTTTGAAAAAAATTACTTGCCTTTGGGATATTTAATTTTCATTTTGATGCTTTTTTTGTCTTTTCAAAAAAAATTCCTTGCCTTTGGGAATATTTAATTTTCCATTTGATCTTTTTTTGTCTTTTTGAAAAAAATTATTTGCCTTTGGGATATTTACTTTTCCTTTTGGTGATTTGTTTTGTGCATTCAAAATAAATTTGGTTAGTCAAATATCAACTTTACCAAGATATTTAAAAGGTACATGAAATT
>CABFPE010000425.1:91046-113495 GCA_900660155.1 Hofstenia miamia
TATATATATATATATATATATGTTTCAAAATAAAGATCGTATTCGATCATCGTTAGCCTCATCAATATTATATTTATATAATTGTGATGTCTGCGGAAAGACATACATCGGTGAGACTATACGACATTCTGCAACACGGAAATCTGAACATATTAATGGCATCTTCGATCCGGACAATTTTAGAATAATTTTAAAATATAACAAATCAAAAATATGTGAAGCCATACTAATTAAAAATCGTGAGAAATCAATGTTGTTGAATAAACAGAAGAGCATCAGATCACTCTATTTATATTAATTAATTATTGTAGTATATTTTAAAATCTGTATCAGTTTTATTTTTTTGAAGATGACTAAATTATAGTCAAAAACGTTAACAATGTGCTCTATTATAATTAATATAAATCTTAGCAAAATATGCTTTATATATATACATATGTATAAAATACTTCAATATTTATAAAATATGATCTCTGTTTAAGGTGTGATGATAGTATAATGCCAAAAGATTAGAAATAATCAGACTAATTCAAAAACACCAATTTCTTTAAACATTATATTAGTGAGAAGAGCATGTCTTTAAGTCAAGTTCCATTTTCAAAAATTAGATTCCCAATTTTTCTAGAAATTAATATTGTTCTAATCAAGGTGGGCTACCACGGGTTCGTTCATTACTAAGCAGATCAGTATGTTAAAAATAAGCAATAGCCTAAGAAGTCTAGCATTTGAATATTTGGAATTCTTAGAGATTTAAATTATATTATAGTTTTCCTATTCATATATTTTGTATTGTTTTTGTTGATACTCTTAATTTAAAACTATTTTGTGTGTATTAATATTTCTTTGATTGAGTCGGGGGATAGATCAGTGTTAGCCGGGCAGGGTATGGTTGGGGTTGACTGATGAATGATCCGCGTTGTAATTTTGTAAAAATATATTCAATAGCGTAATTAAATAAATATTCTATCCTGAAAAATAATCTTCTCCAATTACATTACGAAATGAATGCGTCTGTGAAACAGAATGATAAGCTGTAGTAGGATTTCTTACAGTGTAATTGTAAAGTCTTTTGCCAGCAAATCATGCTCAGATTAAAAATATCCTAGTAATAGTATTGGATGAAATAAAATTTCACTAAGAGCAATATATGATAATTAATATTTGAAAATGCGACTATATTCCCAACAATAATTTAACAGACAATTTGGACATATGAAAAAATTAATTAACAATCTCCAAAGCTGGCATTTTTCTTTCCATTATCTCAAACTCAAGTGAGTTTTGTCCCACTCGTGCTCTTTGGGAACATATTTTAGAAAAACTTTGTCCCATACCCCCGCACCAGCTCCGCTCAGCCCAACCAATTCATTGACCCACAACAATTTCATCTTTGGAAACGCAAGTGGAAGAATACATCTCGATGCAAACTTTCAAGGTTTATTGTCCTTAGACAGAAGATGTGAAATTCCTTGTGGAATAAGGTTCTTTCCGTAAATGTTTTCTTTACAATTATTTTGCTATCATTAAAAATGCGAAATTTATTTTTTAGTTTTCGGTTATAACAAATTTTAATTTAACTAAATTCTATGTAGTTACAAAGTGTGATCCAGGTGAGATAAATTTCTATCTACGCCAGTGCACATAGTAGCAGAACAGTGCAGTCCCCATTGATTAGAGGCATATAGCAGACTTTTAATAAAAAAATCTAAAAAAATTATTAATTACGATATATAGCTTAATTATGATACTTTTGCATGAGACATACAGCAGAGGTTGTTTTTAGGAGCAACGTTTTTCTTCTTTAAAGTATGAATCTAAACAGATATAAATATACATATAACAACATTGTTTATACCGTTTTTTGACATAGCAAAGACTTGAATTAGCTTGTATGTTGCTACATAAAGGAACTTAAATTTCTTTTCCAAAATTTTTCCATGTTTGTGACTTACATTTCTTTTCCATGAATTTTTTTACGTTTGTGACTTACATTTCTTTTCAGAATTTTTTTTACGTTTGTGACTTACATTTCTTTTCCAACATTTTTTTTACTTTTGTGACTTACTTATACATTTTTTTCACTTTATATGGTTTGCCACTTTTTTACACATTTATAAACTTTTACATGGGTTTTCCTCTTTATACAAATATTTTAAATGACAATTTTGTTTGATTTATAAATAATCACACACCTTGTGTCCAATGGCTGTAAAATTCCATAAAATGCTATCAAAGCTGCATTCAAGAAATATGTTAGTTTTCATCTCAAAAATTGTGAATAGTTGTTTTAAAATGTCCGTAAAATTTGTAAACATAGAGTTTTTATGAGTGGCTACTTTTTAGGTTTGGCAGTGTACATATATGGTAATGATGATAATAGTATTACTATCAAATTCACATTGGTAATATAAATTTTCTTATCACCTCCATCAACTAGTGTGTTTATTTACATGTAATACAATTTAAAAATAATTTTCCTTTTGATGTTTTTTTGTCTTTTGAAAAAAATTACTTGCCTTTGGGATATTTAATTTTCATTTTGATGCTTTTTTTGTCTTTTCAAACAAAATTCCTTGCCTTTGGGAATATTTAATTTTCCATTTGATCTTTTTTTGTCTTTTTGAAAAAAATTATTTGCCTTTGGGATATTTACTTTTCCTTTTGGTGATTTGTTTTGTGCATTCAAAATAAATTTGGTTAGTCAAATATCAACTTTACCAAGATATTTAAAAGGTACATGAAATCTATTGCTGGTATGTATAACAAAATTCTTAAATAAACAATTCTTTGTGTCATAGATATTCAAATGGTAAATAAGCAAATATTTATGAGGATGTAAAAGCCACTTGTTTGTAGACAGCGTGTAAACAAAACGTTATCACAAAATTACTAGACTTCTCAAAGTGCAGACATCATTGTTTGCTTTAAATACAGTGAGTTTTTTAAAATATTATTATACATGATATATTGATTAGTAATTAATGTATATATTTCCGTGAAATGTTTATATTTAATGTTTTTCACCATGTACATTATGTAATATTATTCATGAAATATTTTTAACAAGTTGAATTTACATTATTAGATAAACTGTTAGATATGTAAACAATTGACATCTATAAATGGTTTTAAGATGGGAAAAAATTGTGTATATACTAATATATTTTTGAATATTTTTAATCATTATTGGTTTAAAATCATGTTTCAATAAATTATTCAGACAATATTACTTCATACTGGTTGCTTACAATGCAAAATTGTTTTTGTGTTTGAAATGTTTGTATGTATCTTTTCCAATTTGAATGATGCATGTTATTGCTTTTGTTAAACAATTGTATTTTAAAAAAATAACGTGGTTGAGATATGTAATTGCCCTCCTCTCCAAATTAATTATATTTATATATTATATTACAACTCCTGCTCCATGGGACAACCTGCGCAAAAATATGTATCATATATTTATGGCATCAACTAAAATATAATGTAATTTGAATAGAAAAAATCTCAATGTTAATTACCATAAAATACTTAATTATTAGAATCAAATTTAAAATTTAATATCCATTAAATGTAAAGTAAACCCTATAAATAATTCATGTTAAAAAGATCTGAAAGTATACAAGTTTATAAGAAATTGAAAAATTAGTAGAATACATGTAAATGTAATCTATAACTTATGGCCATATGGCAATCAGAGGTGTGGGACCACCTTCTAAAAATTGCACATGAATCATTTCAGACTAAGCAAAAATATGACACACTTCAATTACACATGGTGAATGTACAAGAATGCTGGCAAATGCAACATCCTGTGTATTTTGCAAAAAACCATTTAAGACAAATTTGAAAAAAGTTATTGATCATTGTCACTATAGTGGTAAAATTAGAGGCATTGCCCATAGTGATTGTAATGTGTTCCATAGACCACCCAATTTCACCCCCATATTTGCACATAATGCTTCTCATTATGATTTCCATATTTTATTGAAAACCTTGAAATTGAGGGAAGGTGAAAAATTAAGTTGTATTCCCTGCACTAGTGAAAACATGTTATCACTCAGTTTATCAATTACCATACAATATTATAAAGATAAAAACAGTGTTAGTAAATGTTTGTATGAAGAATTACAATTTCTAGACTCTTATCACTTTATAACAGATAGCCTCTCCAACCTAACAAAGAACATTGGCAGTGATAGTTATGAATTTTTAAAAGCAGGTATGAATGATCAAAAAGCAGAAGCATTTACTGCAGGCAAAGGTGTATTCTGCTTTGATTATTTTGATAGTTTTGAAAAGCTTAATGACACACAGCTTCCAGATTTGGTGCATTGGAAAAATATATTGACTGGGAAGGTTTCTATAACAAAAGAGGAGTTAGACTTTGAGCATGAACATACATGGGTAAAAGGAGGCTGTCAAAGACTACCATGATAATTATTTGATGGCAGACACACTTCTTCTGGCTGATGTCATTAGAAAGTTTAGACTGGAAAGTATGGAAACCTACAAGCTTGACCCTGTGCATTTCTTTACAGCCTCTAATTAGAGCTGGAATGCAATGCTAAAATATATTAAGACATCATTGGGTCCTATTGCCAATCTTGAACAACTAGAATTTATTGAATCTGGGATTAGAGGAGAAATGTGTATGGCGTTTTCAGATTGTTATTTTAAAGCCAACAACCCTATGGTGGAGGACTATGATAGTGGGAAAGAGTCCATATATTCTCTTTTTTTAGACATGAATTCACTGTATGGAGCTTCCATGTGTGAGCTTTTACCCACTGGAGTCCTGCACTGGAAAGATGAGAGTCTAGAAAATATACTTGCAACACAGTCAGAGGCAGATAGAGGCTATTTGGTTATGGTTGACATTCATTATCCCACTCATCTACATGAGGAACACTTTGATTACCCATTGGTGCCACATAAAATGTGTGTGGATGATGAATTGTTGTCACCATACCAGAAACATATAAAAACCACGTTAAATTTAAAGACAGGAAAAGTGCCAAAATTAATGCAAACATTTTTTAATAAAAAAGAATATGTAGTACATTATGAAGGTCTTAAATTTTATATTGCACAGGTTCTAAAAGTGACAAAATTCCATAAAGCATTGCAGTTCCAGCAATCACAATTTTTAAAGCCCTACATTGATTTAAAGCCAATGAAAAGAAAAGCTGCAAGAATGACTTTAAAAAGAATTTTTATAAATTAATGTCAAACGTGGTATTTGGGAAGACTATGCAATCTCTCAGAAAATGGTGCATAGTCAAGTTTGTCAGTGATCAGGAGGCTGCTGAAAAATTAATTAAGAAACCCAAATTTAAGTCATTCAATATAATTTCTGAAAATCTAGTGCAGGTGATGTTAGCACATAGGGAAATATAGTGGACAAAACCAAATTATATCAGTCAGAGCATTTTAGATATATCCAAATTACAGATGTTTCAATTCAACTATGATGTTATGAAGGAGGCATTTATGAATTGAATTTCCCTATTATACAGTGACATGGACTCTCTTGTGTATAAAATTAAGAGCAAAAATGTGTATGATGAATTGCCAGCAATAGCCAGCCATTTTGACTTCTCAAATTATCTGAAAGATTCACCATTGTTTAGCACGAAGGATGAGCTGGCAGGTGGAACACTAACACAGATGGTGGCATTAAAATAAAAAATGTATTCCATCCAATATATATGTGCAAATATTGTGGGTGTCAACCTTAAATCTAGTGCAAAGGGTGTTACTGGGGTTGTGAAAAAGACCATGAATTTCAACATCTTTAAATGCATTTTGGATGGTGAAGAAATTCTGTGATGAGAAATGGTAATGATTTGCAGTCATAACCATGATATCTCTATCAAGAGGATGAACAAAGTGGCGCTAACACCCTATGATGATAAGAGATATCTGGTGGATCATTACCAAAGTTTGCCATATGGTCATAAAGATATAGACAGAATTTACATGTATTTTACTAATTTTTCATTTAGATATTCCACAAACAATGTCAAAACATGCTATTGAAAATGCCATAAATGTAGAAAGTCCTCATTTAGGTATTAAAAAATTTTATTGCATTTGTTTTAATAAGTGTTGTTTAGACCTAATATCAATTGATGTACTGTCTACAAGTGCAAAGAGACCTCATTTAGGTATATAATTTAATTTTTGCATACATTTTAATAATTTTTGTTTAGACATGTAAAATGATTTGTATCAACACCTCATCCTGCCTCTGTAATCAATTTGAATTTTTGTATATTGTAAAGGAAAAATTTGTTTATGACTTAACAATAATTTCTCTGCTTAGATTTTATTGTTGATAATGATGTTTCACCACTTCCCCACAAGAATGTTTTTCTATCCACAGTATAAACAACTTTGTTATTTGTATATATATATATCTGTTTAGATTCATACTTTAATGAAGAAAAATGATGTTCCCATGAAAAGCCCCTGGTGTTTGTCTCATGCAAAAGTATGATAATTAATCCATATATGAAAATTAATAATTTGTTTAGATTTTTTGATTAAAAGTCTGCTATATGGTTCTAATCAATGATTGAAAAAAAGCCTCCAAGTTGTTCAAGTCCTCAAAATAATGTTAGTATAAGTAATTTGTTTTATTAATGACTTATTTTAGATTTGACTGTTTATGCATTTTATATTTTGATGTTTGAAAAGCCTCCATCTTCATTCAACTTTGCACTACACTGGTAGATTTAATAATATATTTGCTTTATTAATGATTTATTTTAGATTTGACTATTTATGCATTTTATATTTTGATGTTTGAAAAGCCTCCTTATTCCTTCAAGTTCTCACAATAATGGTAATGAAATTATTTTATATGTTTTAATAACAATGTGTTTAGTTTTGCTGTACATGATTGAAGATTGTCTCTCTAATCGCAAAAATATATTGCATTTGTTTGATTTCGTCTGCATATCAAGTAAAGCCTCATTGATTTATTACCTTTTCTCACAAAGCTATCCCACTTGAATATGTGTTTTGTTTGTATGTCATGCTTGAAAAACAATTGATTTGGTTTGTGTAATTATAAAAGTACCATCACAACTGTATTTATCTCATTTTAATAATGGCAATTTTATTAACCATTAATTTAGACACTATCTGTGTAAATCATGATGTACAAATACACTTTGCAGAACAATGCTGTGATAAAACTACAAAATTATTTGGTCAGAATTCTTTTACATTATAATAATACATATTGTTTTTCATTGTTACAATTGTTTTCCATTATTTGTCTTTGTTGTGTATGTAAGGATTAAAACTGTTGTCATTATTTTTCTTTGTTGTGTATGTAAGGATTAAAACTGTTGTCATTATTTTAATTTCTGTTTTTATTGTACTAATTGTAATTAAAAGAAGAATGTCTATCTTAGAAGGTTTCTTTGTATCTTTCTCCACCATCCAACAATTAAGTCATGATGAATATTATCATTGTTCATTCTGCAGTTGATGAAATTCACTATATGAACTTTATTATTTATTAGTGCATTTTATATTTTCTTTGTAAATAAATTTATTATTTATAAATGTTTGTTTTCTCTGTATGGCGAGAGTATGTGTCTGTGAAAGCATGTATTTAATTTAAAAATTATGTAATATGAATAGAAAAATTGTTGCATTTTGAACAATAGATTGCAATAATTCTAATCAAAAATTCCTCAACCTCTAAAAAAATTTGGTTACATTTTATACAATAGAATACAAACAAATGTGTTTGCCAACAAATATTATAACAAAAGAGAATATATTCCAATGACGTCAGAGATACACAGATGGCCAAAGTATACAATTACATCATAGCCACACCAGACATGCCTGCCAGGGTCAAAGGTAAAAAATATCCACGTAATAGACTTGGATATAACTACTTACCATGTTTGGTTGTTGGCTCAATTCTCATAGTATTCTAATTAAAATGTTTATTTAGTTGCTTAAAATATTTGGTGTAAGAAGAATGGCTTACCAATGGGAATTCTTAGGTCTCTTTTTTAGTGGATGTCCTACGAATTCCTTTTTTGACTCTGTCAAGTTGTGTTTTGTTAGTTGTTGTGTAAAAAACCCTCACAATTGCAAGCCTGACCATTTACCAGTAAGGGCAAGACTGGACGTTTGAACCTTCCTTCTAGCTTTTTTGAAAAAACTACTTGCATGTAATATCAATCACTAATTTTTTTAATCTTGCCATCTATTTCAGTTTATTACAGAACTAAATAAAGTTGTATCACAACAGATTAGATTTTCAAACATGTGCATGGGATGATCTAATTAAGTAACATAAATTTGACTTAATATATCAAAACATTTGCTTATAAATTCGTATCATATGGCTCTATAAATAACGGATTGCCATGAACATTATGAAGCAAAGCATGTTAAAAACAAGAGATGTTATTAATATGCTGATAACACTGTTATTAACACATGATATTTTTCAATGTTATTTTTAAGTGTTATTTTTCCAAGAAATACTTAATACTAAGAAATAATTTCTAATAGAGATTATATTTCAGATACCATGCCTAGCCAAGACAATATCAGTCGTAAATGAGACACAATCTGGGCCGGATTTTCTGAAATTAAAACATGCAACTTCAAAAACCAAAAAAGCTTGGCGAATGAGAGCGCATTTTGAAAAGAAGCATTGCTCTTCAAACCAATCTTCTTTGATCTAAGCAAAAACAACCATGTATGGACTAATACGCCGTTTCTACTACTCAAGATCAGAAAACAAAGTTGGATATCAAGTTTTTTCTATGCTTGTAATGTGCCTTTCAAAGCCTCCAAATATCCACACTTCAAGGCAGTTAAAACAGCCTTGGGATATCCAATTTTAATGTGAAAAGATGTGTCTGGAAGAATTCTGGACAAAGTTCACTCAGATTTGATAAATGCTGCTATTTCAAATCTCAAGAATACAAAAGCACCACTTTGTTTGGATGGCTGGTCAGATGTAACAAACGAACCAATATTGGCTTTTTGGTATGCACATATACAGTATATGCACACAACTATTTAATTGAACTACAGGCCCACTGAAGAAAACCATCACACTGCGAAGTATTTAACTGAAATTGTTGCTGATAATTTTGCAAAAATTGATCAAGAATACAAGTACAAGATTATTGGTTTGGTTACAGATAACGTCAAGAACATGAACAAAATGAGAAAAACTATTAAGCAGAATTAACCTGCGATTATAGAATATGGTTGGGGAGCACATCAATTGAACTTGCTTGCAAAAGATTTCTATTCGCCTGTGGTTATGCAAAAAGTTATTGTGGTTGCCAAATGTTTCTAAAACTTTAACCAGCCACACGCATGTCTTTTGCAAGCCTTTCAAGTGACGTACGCTGGAACAGATGTCTGAAAATGCTAACCTTATTTTTAGGGTAACTGGCAACACCTGAAAAACATTGTTCAGAACCTTCAAGAGTATTTTTCAAGTCGTAATTACTCGAATGTGCGTAGGAAAATCCAGGACATTGCATTGTTCCAGTTGTGACGAATTTTCACTTTGTCTTAAACCCATGGCTAATGCATTTGATTTTTTACAGGCAGATAAATTTTGTTTGATCAACGCAGTTGAGGCTTGGAAAGACGAATTTTGCAATTCTGAAAATCAACAATTGCGTGAAAAGGCCAAAATATGATACAACAAGTCTATTCTGCCAGTATGGTTTGCGGCCAATGTTTTGCATCCAAAGTATTTAGGTAAGTGCTTAACCCAATCAGAGTGGAAACAAACGTTTGAGTGGGTTTCTAAGGAATATCCCACCCTTGTTGATTTCAAAAGCGATGACAACACTGCATTCTCTCAAGCTTTCATTGAAGCTGGTGATTGCAAAATTGAAAACTTCTGTTGGTCTAAAAAACTGGTTGCAAATGCTCGAAAAGAACTGTGTGCCTTGGTGTTGGATTTGCTGGAGTAGTAAAGGATCCCGAGACTTTGTGCCATTTTTTTCTGATTGATCAAGACGTAGCAGCAAAGCCAGCCCACATTTTGCTGATTGGTAAAGAGGGGGACTTTGACCCTTTTCAGCTCATGAATATTGACGGGGTTGTTCTAGTAACGTCATGGAAGTTTACACCAACTGAAAACCTCAAGAAAGAATTCCAGTAAAATAGCCCTTTAACATTTTAAATGATTTTATAGCGGTTTTTGAACATTTGTTCATTAAATATATAATTCACTGTCTAAAATTTACTGTGAATTTTCCTTTTTTGCAATGAATGGTTGACATTCTAACAGATTTTTGTTGTGTTAGTGAATTATTAGCATGTTACTGGACATAATGATCAAAGCTACACCTACATTTCATTGTAATTATTAAATTTGTATCTCTTTACATGATGTTTGAATATATCCTATCTACCATTGTAATTGAATTAACTATTCAAGGCTTTGTGTTTAATAATAGTGTATATTTCGTTTTCATGATGAATGACTGACACAATAGAAAGCCCTGCTATGTGTTATAAATTTAATTATTATTATGAAATTTGATTGTTCACTTTAATGCTAACCCTTGTAACATGGAAATTTATCGATATCTCTCTTTGCATGATGCTTTGATTATATCTCTTATTTCTTTTCTAATTCAATTATTCATGCTGGGCTAATATTCACACTATGTGTTACATGTGTACATATGATGGCATTATAAAAATGATCAAATGCTATGACAAATATGGTTTGAAGGAGTTATACACTCTCAGAGACGTTAGCATTAATTGAAGGCATAAATGATTTTCGATTTCCACTCTTCCACATGGAGAAAGTGTTTGAATAACTAGTCATTGCTACAAAATATACTCACATGTTCTAGAAGATTTTAATGCATTGAATAAGACATTGAATAATTTTGTCAGTTGCATAACTTTAACGGGAAAAAGATAATTTCATATTTCAAAACATAAAAACCAACTTCTGCAATTAAACTCTCTGCAAACACTGGCTATTGCATTAAAACACATTGTTATAGTTAAAATGATGGAATTTTGAACATTTCAGCATACTAACTAGCTTTGTTGAACTTATGCATGTATTTCTAAGACACAAAATGTTCCCCTAATGCATCAATTCATGGATTGAAGTAATTTAAACATATGGATAGTTGTAATTGGGATTACACCTGTCCATTTCTGACATGGCCTTTTGGTTCAAATCCAGCCTAACCAAAGTATTGTAATATGGGAATGAATATCAATATATACTTATATTAAACTACTATTACAATTTTTATTATGCTGAGATTCAATGTCTAAATTTTGCATAAATTATTCCTATATCATTATTATATTCAAAAGGAACAAGAAAAGTTTTTCAAATAGAAAATAATATCTAAAAATGAAGAAATTAAGTTTCTATTTTTAAAATAGCACATTGATTTACTAGACAAATTAAAGATTTTTTCTGTCTAAGAATGTAGCAACAGAAATTTCTTGTTATTATGAACGGGAATATTGCAACGTGATTTCTTGTGAACACTTTCTTTTTGAAAATGTTCCTAACGCTTAAGATAGCCTTGCAAATTTTTGCATAATGTTATGCATATGACATCATATTTATTTTTTTCAGCTGTGATAATGTGGCATTGGTATGAAATCAGCTAACTATTCTACTATCCTAGCTTATTGAGGGTGTCAAGTCAACGAAAGGATTTAGCAATGCTACAAAATAATTAACTCCTCGTGTTGTTATACCCTATCCTAAACTCAGTGCATTTCTCATCTTGTGCAATTTAGGTGAAAGCATTAATAACAATTTAAATTACGAATGACAAGAAACAGCTCTAGCCGTACACCTAACCTAAGTTACTTTAAAAATATTAGCATCGTTATTTGGGGTAACTTTGTTACCCCAAATGATAAATTCCATATTATTTAATAAAAAATAAATTTAAAGAATTGTGTTCAATCTACTCAAATTCTTATTCTTATAGCATGTAATTTACAACAAAATTTAAAACGTTGTAATACTTTTCTGTAATATTTTGTAAATATTTGCATGAGAAAAAAGCATTTTCTCCGTTCTTTTTCAAGTGAACACGCTGCCTTCCTTAATATCATAGAGTCACTAATTCATTGACGCACATAGTCACACATGTATTTGATACAGGGATTAATACAATTATTGCTACCTGACTTGTCAATGAGCCAAGCTTCAAACGTATCAAGCCGAGCAGGGCTGGGCCGGTCCGAACTTGAACACTGCATTGGATACACAATGAGCCCAAAACGAGCCATTATTACGCCAAGCAAATTTATAGTTCTGCTTCTTAATTCGTTTATGCAGATTTTTCTTACTCTTTCATTTTTTATAATTTTATTTTAAAATGCTTGTTAAATAATAGCAAGAGCGATGTAAAAAATTTGAATGCAAAATTTATCAAGACAAACTCATGTGACTCTATTGAGATGCATTAAAGATGTTAAGAATTTACCTTTGCTTAAATATTGCCGAAGTGAAATGTTGTGAGATATAATGTTAAGAGTCAGAGCAAATTTATTGCGCAATATGTTTATAAAAAATCTGATGAATTTTGCAAGTTCTCTTGTATATAGTGCGTCGATTTTTTTGCAAAGTGCCAACAATTTGTCAAAAAATTATTGACAAGATGTCATAAAGTAAACCAAATGTCAATACAAATGTTATAAACTTGATTTAGATATAAACTAGGCCTTGTTTCATTGTTACTGTATTGGGAAATAGTAATTTCTGCATTTTATGCACCAATCAGTGTAACTTCTCACATTTATGGTAATTGGTTAAGTGCACAACCAGATTACACATCATAAAACCAAATACTTTTCAAACCAGGGTGAATGTTGATATTTGAGATAAACCGACGTAATTGTCGTCCAGTATTGCCAAGATGTTCCGTATGTGACCTAATACTGCAATTAATATTTCTGCATATCATTCAGTCTGGTTACGGATCAACTCCTCCGACAGTCAAGAAAAAAATTCGACGAGTGGGGTTCCTCGGCACTCTTAGACAAATCGGGTCGGGGGTCATTCATTATTGTTAGGGAGGAAGAACACTAACAGAATTAAGGAATAATTTAAAAAGTCGAACCTTTTAAATCTTTAAAACTCCTACAGATTAATAAATCTAATTATACTTGTATTTTTTATTGATTTTATCTTGTTTTCATTGATGCTTTTATGCCAAAACATTTTTGTGCATATTATACTAGTAATCCTTCTTTGATTGGTTTGGGGTACGGATCATTGTCAGACAGGCCAAGTCGGGTCGCAGGTTAAAAAATTGAACATATTTCATGCTCAATATTAGATTTCCAAAATTTCCTAATCCAGGTGAACTACCATCATCAAAATATCTTCATTACTTGAAACTTCAATCATGATTGAAAGAACTTCATCAACTTCCTCAGCTATTTACAAGCAACATTAGATATTTGAAAGGAGAGTTGCATGTATGCAATGTAAGATATAAAATGATTTAACATAATACAGTATTCTTAATATTTGTTAGATCAAATAACTTAGGGTTGCAAAGTTACCCCATATGACTATAATCATAGAAATGCAGTTAATATTGTAAATAAAGCTGCTAAACTTTCCTGCTATTTAGAATTATTAGGCATTTAGGTTGATATAAAAAGTCAAGTTTTTGTTGGTTTACCGGAATTTCCCGTCTTTCAGCAACGTAATTAAGGACTGTGGGGTGCACTCGGGGGGGGGGACGCCTAAGATAATTAGCATTAATACATTTATTTATTCGCCAAACAACATCATTATAACACNTAATTATCGAGGTTATCCAAATAGATGGGGTGTTATAAATTTACATATGTCAAATAATTCTTCAATTTTTGACTTTTTATATAATTTAATTGATTTCAGCCAAACCCAACTAAAAAGCGAATCAGTTGGCGTTTCGTGCACACTGATTTTGCAAATCGGTGGATGCGCGAATGCTCCAGTTGACGCTGAGTGCAAAACCGGTGGATTGCGCGAATAGGTTGGTAAACAACGAAATGCTATCGCGAATACGTTGACAACTGAAAGCCAACTATTCAGTTGTGCCGGTTTGCGATCGCGAACGCACCAATATATTGTACCATCGACGGGTTTAGTGTTAGAACATTAGCATAATACAAGTAACATCAAGCGTACACTGACAACTGTTTGCAAGCACCGATAGGGAATTATGTGAAGAAAACTACGTAGTTGAATTAGCGAATGAGTAATTACACCGATCAGCTGAGAGGTAGTGTACCTAAGCTTCGAGCACACGAGTAGTAAATTAACCATTAGTAATTCGATAAAGTTTAGCTTAAACACAATATGGCTTTCACTGGCGCTATGTCTAACAGCCATTGAATAAAAGCTAAGTAAAAGTAATACGAGAATGAATGCCTTCAAATTAGATCATGGAAGAGCTGAAGGCAGGCCTGCACTCGCGGGGGGACGCAGGGGGACGGCGTCCCCCCACTTATTTTTTTATAGATTTAGGGGGGACGTGGGGGACGCAGCAGGGTCGGACTGGCCACTATGCCAAATTTTATAAACACCAATAATTTATAAAGATACAGAAACATGTAATGAAAATCTATTATAGTGCTTCAGAGTCGCGAAATAATTGTATTCCAACGTGTATTATCCTTTTTTCACTGATTTGCAATTCGGTTGAATGTGCACTACACGTGAATTGGGTTTGAATCTATTTCTACTCTCGAGCATTTACAAATCATGAAATTAATCACAACAGATGAATGATTACTTTAGCAGTGATTGGCTAAGATAATTAGCATTAATACATTTATTTATCTATTGCATTTATATAAGAAAGTTTGCATTAATACATTGATTTATCTATTGTATTTATATAAGAAACTTGGGAGTGGAATTATAATTTTAGACTATTTTAGTGGCTGAAGCAGCTAGTAGCAGTAAACCAGACAAGCTCATGCTGTGATAAAAAATTTTGTCTAGTTTTATACATTTTTGTTATCCAAAATCTTTTATAAAATTTATTAAATTGTTTGGAAATGTTTTATTTTTTTGCGTTAGTATAGCATAGAAATATCTAGATAGACATAATAATTATACTGCGCCACACTTATTTTATCATCTTTAGCTTACACATTTGTTAATTAGCATGTAGGAGTGCAAACTCTAGAATTATGCCAAATCTTATATTTATTAACATGGTTTATATGGCAATTACAAAAATAAATTGCTCAAAGACGTGGTTTCATGATTTCACAATAAATAAGTAAGTCTTCAAATGCTTCTTGAATTGTGTATACCTTAAGATTAGTTGAGAGTGCATTCCATAATGTCGGGACATAAACGGCAATTGATCGTTGGCCAATTGAAGTTTTATAAGCAGGAACGCAGAAATTAACTTCAGTTGACAGTCTACTAGATCTCCTAGTGGATGAATCTTTTCGTTTAGTGAAACAGCTAATAAGGTAGTTCGGTAGTCTGTAGTTGCGTCACGCTCTATACATTATCGTTAGAACCTTGTACTGAATTCTAGATGTAATCGACAGCCAATGAATGTCATGCATTAGGGGCGAAAATATGGCATCTTCGTTGCTTTACCGAGTAAAGGACTCTTATAGCTTGATTCTGTAACTTTTGCAATTTCTTTATCAGCACATCAGGTAGTCAGACATATAATGAATTGCAGTAGTCCAGTCGAGAAAGTAGTATCTGTAGTATTTGATAAGAAATATATTTGAAACAATTACATGTACTTTGTTATTTTGGAAAAATTTTGTGGTCAAAATTGCGTCCGCCCACTTTTCTTATTGGCAGTGCAATCCTGGTCAAAAACACTCCAAACGACGTAGAATGGTTAAAGGAAAAGAAGCCAGTCAAGTCGTATCACGTCTGGCTGCCCCTTTAACTGCACAGTTGGAAAGTTAGAAACACATAATTTTTAAATAAAAGATAAGTCAAAATAAAAAGTTAAAACGAATTTGATAAAAGTAAGCTGAAGAGAAATAAATGAACAATTCACGGATATTTATACAAATGAAAACCGGTAATTGTAAACAAAACATACCGCTTGAAAATACGAATAAATAGCTGACAGGTACAAATTACCAGAAATTCAAACTAAAATATATAGCACCATTGCACTATGTCAAACTTACAATTGAAATAAATTCGAAATAATAATATTGAAATTGAAATAAATGAAAAATAAAGATGCAACAGCAATGAATTCTTCATGCTACAGGAGCATCGGCAGACTTGTCAACGAGCCCAAGTTTCTAAGCTTGACTGTGCTCATTTAAATTTTGAGTAAGTTTGGCTCAACACATAAAATTTTTCAATGAGGCTCATTTCAGCTCGATGTTTTTTGAAAATATTGCGCTCTCAGAATTATCTACACAGCTCTTCCTATTATTTAATTAACATTTCTAAATAAGTTTACAAGAAAGCCATATTTAATGAAAGATAAGAACGCTTGTTTTGGGCTTATTGTATATCTAATACTTTGCTCAAACTCCACTCAGCTCGGCTTGTTGACAAGTCTAAGCATCGGGATATTCTTCAGAGAAAAAATAAACAAAAAATAAAATCCGTGGAATTTGTGAAATATATCGCAAATCCTTTACTTAAATTGAATATTTTTTCCAATAGAATTAAACAACGTCAATTCTCTGTGTTTAATAGTAGTTTCTCACTATTCTAGACAAAACTGATTTTTTATGTATAGCAGAATTCCTCATTTCCAAACAGCTATATTGTCCGGAAAAAATGTGATCACTCGACATTTGGTTAATTTATAGACTGAGTGCTATATACTGTTAATATTATATTTGCAATAATAAATATTCCAATAAATAATAATAGAAGTTAAAATATAACATTGTAAATTTGAATGCATTTTATTAAGCATGTTTAATAATCTAACAAACCCATCTGTTTTCTGAAAAGCAAAGTTTTGCATGGATGCATTAAGTTTTATTTGTATTTTTTAATTTTATTGTCCGCTTAATACATTTTAAAACAAATTGTTACACAATAATTTTTATAATTACTGTAATTCTTAAAAAATCTTCCAACTTATTGTGTTAGTAATTCACAAATTAGATTTGACAGCAATAATTTACTGGAATATATCAATTCATACAATAAGCATACTTCAATTATTCTTTTTTTAACCAAACCTATTTGTCGCAAATTTAAATTTTCTGTTATTTCAGCGAAATTTGAAAATACCCCCAGAAAATTGAAACTTTCTTGCCACAATTTAAGTGTTAAGTAATGTATTTTTTGCAAAAACAAAGCCTGTGTCATTATAATAAAGAGATATAGTGCATTTTCTTAGGTTTGAAGAATGTGATTAGCAATTTAGTATCTTTCTGAAAAAAATATTTTGCAAAAACGAATCTTTCACTTTTTTAATGGCAATATTTTGACTGATGGCAACTGTTGCAGAAGTTTATAAATGAACTTGAGAACATTAATTATTCAAAGTGATTATTTATAAATATATATTAAAAAAATTTGCATTGTCAATACGTATAAATTAAGCATAATAAAAGCTGCAAGCAGAACCATTGCACCATAGTCAGCTCTGAAAAATACTTTTTGCAAGAAATCATTTTTCAAGAAGCTTGACTTGCGTACAGAAGAAAACCTGTTTTGATTGGATTTTTGAGGAAAAATTTTTCATATCATTTAATTGAATTTTAGAAATTTATTCCAATAGTTTGAACAATGAAATATTTTCAAAAGAACACATTAAATATGAAAATTGAGCTAGATTAAAAAGAAACATTAATAAATGAAAAACCTTACACGCAAATCCAAAAAGATTTTCAAAAGTGTCACTCAACACCTTGTTGGCCTTTTAAAGGAAAAAACCGTTTTCCCACATTTAAAAAAAAACACTTTTATCCAAGCTTAATAGGATATTTGCACTCATATATTATGAAAATTTGTACAAAATTGCATAGCAGTAACTGATGTACTTTAAAACTTAGCAAGCTTTGATAAAAAATCAGATTTCTTGAAATTCATTCAAGTTATTATCATAATGTTGGCTTCCTAAGCGCCATGGGGTTATCAGCAAACCTCAAATATTTTTTTCACAAATAGATCACCCAAAGCCTACTAAGGAGCGCCCTACGCAAAGACAGAGATCATGACGTCTACAAGGCTCTCAAAAAATCAAATTTTTTGCACCTAAATTAAATTTGAGACAAATTATTGAGTAATATAATCTTTAACAGTCAGATGTCCTTCTAAAATGAATACTGTTTAATATACTGTTTCTATATTTTTAAATAATTTTCTTAAGTTTTTTAGAAAATTTGGAAATCATGTGTATGGAAATATTTATTGGTGAATACTTTCAAAGGTAAAGTTGAAAATTTGCTCAAACTGTATTTACTTGGCTGAAGTTCTTGAAAATTCCGATTTTTCAGAAAAGATCTAAGTACTGTTCGAACATAAAGTTCATGAAATTCTAAGGTTTAGAGCATATGCAAATAACAACGAAGTTGAACAGCTTCGTTATATGCAACTACACCTCCCGAGTCTATAGAAGTATGCCATTTACAACGTCAGAGATAGTGGCTGTATTTACAGCATAGCAAACCTGTGGGACATTTTTGCATATTGCTTCATTGATGGACTGTTAAATGATGTTATTTTCTGAAACTGAAGGATAGTTTTGCAGCTGATATATTAATATAGTTAGCAATGATACGTTAATTGCTTTGGTCTGGCCATATAGGGGTATTTGCCAGTTTAATATAAAGATAATTAATAGTTTATTTTCAGAAAGAAACCCCTGCATATTCATTGAGTTAGGGCCTAAGATGTTTAGCTTAACTCCTAGCAAACTTATATATTCGTGAGTTAAACTGCATGTATTATTCCAAGATTTTGCAGAGTTTAGGCCTGAATAAACAGACTTTTATTCATTATTCACGAGATCGTTTGCTTTTCTGAATTTATCCAAAGATATGTTAAGCATTTATGGTTTGACGCTAGAAAGGTGATATCAACAGCAAAAGCTAGGTACGGCTTAATTTCTACTTCTTCGAAATTAAAACCTAAAGTAGCACTATTTTTATGTACATGTCTGAGAAATGGCTCTAATGTAAAATTAAATATGATACATGATAATGGGCATCCTTGACACCCTGTTTGATTAATACTTATGGTAACAGAAAACTATTAATAAGTTTAAAGAATTCATTATGGGGCTTAAACGGGTATTTAATAGACGTGTTATGATCTTATAAACCATATTCAGAAATGATATAGGACGCCATGATTTTGGTGTAGACAGATCTTTTGACTTCTTTGGATTACAGCATTGACTATGCTACTGATAATTCATTAGAGCTTATAATAGATTCTATAAGTAATTTAATGCAAGACAGCAATAAAAATTGCAAAATTTGATTAAATTTCAAACTTATACCATCAAGACCCAGACAATTGTTTAGTCTGGAAATGCATTGCAGTAATTCCTCATCGCTAGAAAGTTGAGATAAGTTTCTATTTTATGTTTCAGACATCATAAAATAGTAAGGTTTAAAATTATTATATACCATAGTTTTCTCATTATACAAGTCTTGATTAAGGTGGTAAATTGATTGATAATATCTTCTGGGTTCCGAGTTCTCTGATAGTGTGTTATTTTCTAATCGGGCGTTTGTGATAGAGATTTTCCTCATTCGGCTATTGATAAAATTCTTGAGTTCTATAGGACCATATTCTGAGTTGTTAAAATATTCAAATTCCATTTTTAGAGGCTCGGTGACAAATTTTCAATATTAGTTTCTTAAATGAAAGTGTAGTTTAGATCGTAGTTTAGAGGATATTCAAGAATTAGATAAATTTTTTCTCACTTGTAATGATATTGATATTAGAATTAAAAATTTTAACAGAAATGCTTTCATGTTAGTTCGGGAGAGAGAGAGAGGAAGACAGAAGAGATGTGGATTAATAAGGGGGAACCTGTACAACTATTACTGTTCTCTGCAGTTAAAGCTGTTGGAGTTGAAGTGATTAGGAATTTATTTTTCGTTGGGTTTGGAAAAGTATTCGCTCGTTTTTCACAATTGTCCCATGAAATTAGCAGAGGACTTTCTATGCTATTAGATTCACAAACAATTTCGTGGGTTAAGAAAGATGTATGACGTGCTCTTGAATGCTAGGAAAAGAGTTTTAAGGTTTTGATGCAATCGCAGAGCTTGTGGTGTTCAATCTATTCAAACTCACCTATTCTTTATGGACTAGATAGGTGACATAGCATGGCAAACTTTTTTTTCTTCTTTCAATTTTGATGGGATAATTTAGCATTTATCCGAAGAGTTTTAGGAAATTCGACAAAAGTAATCAAAAGGATTCTTTTTTGATTACTTTCAACTCGAATCAAAGATTTTCCATCAAGTTCAATGGCAGTGCTAATTATTTCTACAATATGACTTGCAATACCTGGAAATCCTATCACTTGAATGGCCTTAAGAAGATGATTATCATTTCATTGTACTATATTTTTTAAATTGTTTGTGCAGAATGTGCTTTTACATGTTAAATATCATCATTATATCATCAAAAGATCATTTTTACCTTCAACATATAGTTTAAAACTTTGCTAAGACTTAGGGTAACATATATGTTTTCTCCACATCCAAAAATTAATTGGTCACAATTCAAATACATATTAATTATCTGGTTCCATATTAATCACAAAAATTAGAAGCAATTAGCAGCGAATGTAGCTTTAACATTTTAATGGCTTAGAAATCGCCTTGCGTAAGTCCTTCTCTATTGTTAAGACCACAGTCGAATGCTGTCCCAGCCTCAGTCACCACAGTAAATCTCATGGGGCTTAGTAGTCTAGCAGGTCCCTAGAATTAGCAATTAGTAATGGTGCCTCTCATTCACTACTTTTGATAATTCTGACAATTTGCAAATGATGAATGCAAAAAATCCTACAAAGAGCAGAATGCTTTATTAAATATAGAGCCTCAAATTATTATCTAATAAGGTTAAGGGCATGGTACATAGTTACGTTGAGATTAAAGGGAAACACTAAAGCTTAGAGAATAATCTAACCAACAAATAGCAGAATATACAAAAATGTTATATGAAATAAAGCATAAATTATATATACGGCCTACATGGAACGAAGTGGATAGATCGCCGCATATTGCAAAAGTGTTAGATTTTAGTGTTGAAGTAAACAGCATTGGACTCTGCTTAATTTTTTGACGACATTGCTATCTCAGGATTGATTTTCCAGTTCAGATCTATGGTGAAATAGCCAAGATATGGCAGCCTCATCTGATACTGGTCAACATCAATGCTGAGAGACTCAAAATATCTATTTCATTCTGGCGATCAATGACAACCGCGGCAGATGACTCAAAAATTGTTTGCCATTTCATGCAGAAAGTATTGGATTTTGCATGGAATGACGTATGCGTTGTTATCAGATAGAATGTTATAATTTGCATTCTCCCACCACCACCACATTCCCTTCTACTAAAAAGTTGCGCTCACCGTCAATGTCATCATCGTTACAGTTACCGGATCTCAATTCAACTTTTTCAAAATCTCCTGCAAACTCATTAATAAGCCTAGATGCATTTATTGTAAGCACGTTTTCAATGAATTTGACAATATTTACCCAAATCAAAATCTAGATAGAAATGAATTATGCTGGTAAATAATATTGTTATTAGGACTATGAAAATCTCCATTTCCGCCTGCGACAAACCTCAACTTCGAAGAATCCACAGTTCCCATTTTGCTGTTCGTCACAACTTGCAACCTTGTACGAATTTGGAATGTCAATGTGCATTGTCACTAAAATATAAGTAAAGTTTCATAAATAATTTTAATATGTGATTTATTGGTATGCACGTTACTGATGGATTGTTTGGTTCTAATTTCAATGTATAGTTGGCTGCAAAAAAAATGAGAGTAGAAAAAAGGCATATTACTTTTGAACTACTGAACGTAACAACTCAAGAAAGGTACGATTTTAAAGATAAATTAAAGGGCTATAAGTAAAAAGCATCAAAGTCTAATTTGTTTTCCTCCTGTAGAAATAACTTCATTCAAACGAACTGAAACTGATTTCATTAAATTGGACTTCATTTCAGATGTCAAAATGTGTTGACTTTCTTGAATTTTTTCTTTTAAATCGGATATATTTTTCGAATTTTTCTTCTCAACGTCATTTTTCAATATCTGCCACACGTTTTCGATTGGAGAAAGATCAGCAGAACTTGGTTGCCATTGCAAAAACTGGATATTATTTTCAGAAAACCAATTTTTTGGCTTGCTGACTTGTGCGGGGTTGCTCCGTCCTGTTGAAGTATCCATCCATCATCATATAAAGCATCAGCATAAGGCATAAATTCAGCTATAATTTGGCA
>CABFPE010000425.1:114381-126846 GCA_900660155.1 Hofstenia miamia
TCAGTCTCATTTTTTTTGCAGCCAACTATGCTTTGTAGGAACATATTATATCGTGACATTGAATAAGTTACAAACACTTATTGCAACGACATTCAAAATTCTTTCTATACTTGTGTTCAGATTATAGAGCGGTTTAAATCCCATGGCAGCAACATAATTAGCTTTTAGTTTACTGTAATAGACCGCGCAAGTACCGTCTTGACGAGCCTTGCACAAAGTCAAAAGTCGTCGTGATGTAGGAGATGTTTTGATGTCTTGAAAGCTTAAAAATGTTTATGGAAGCCATAAAAATGGTAACAAATGCATGGTTGTTTATGGTTAAACTGTACTACACATACGTCATTACTCTTAATTTCGAATGCATTTTCGAATAGAGTGCGAATCTTGGCAAGTAAACATGTTATTATTCTATCAACATTGAAAGTTTAACTTCGTACTGTTTACATTTAATACATAACATTAATGTGATCGTTTAGTAATTCATAGCACTTGTAAGGAATGTGATATTTGCTTTAGTTACATATTTAGTTGCATGATTTTGTCATATTAGTTATTTGGAATGAGGGTTTTTTATCTGATAACTATTCTTTTGCCTTCAGTTTTCTCTAAGTACACTTTGGAAGGAAACACTGGTGATAACAAAATTCAGCAGGATGATGACATCAAATTCAATATTCACATATCTCCCAAGTATACTCCTGATGAAATATTTGAATTGAATACTATTGTAAAAGGGAACAGAGACAACGTTATTTCTCTACCATCGTCTGTAATTGTTCACTCAAATGGCAATAAAACTGTAATAGATGTACATGGAGTACGAGCTGGAAATTGTAAGGTTCACTTCAACATGTCTAATAGCAATATCACTTTCAACATCTCGAATCTCGATCAATTTTATTTACATGTCAATGTTTTACGCAGTAAGGGTCTCGATGTGTTTAATGTGATTATTGGTTGGATTTACTTTGTTGCATGGAGTATATCATTCTATCCTCAAATTTGGATGAATTTTAGAACTCGCAGTGTTGTGGGACTCAACTTTGATTTCATAGTTTTAAATATTCTTGGTTTTGCCGTATACAGCGCGTACAATATTGGATTATTCAGTATTCATTACATTCAAAATGAGTATCACGAAAAATATCCTGGTTCTATAATTCCTGTTCAAACGAACGATGTTGTATTCAGGTTTGTTTTAAACTAACATTTATAATGTTAGCTATTTTCTCAGGGATTGTTGATAGTTACGTATCTTGTTATAGGAAATGACCACAATATTATATCATCTGTTCAAGAATATTACTGTCATATTTGGAAAGCTCTTTATTCATCTATATCGGAATCAAATGTAATTCATGCAATTGAAAAAATTAGTATAATTTTGTATAAATTTAGGAGACCAAAGAGCATTTAAAAAATGTTTAATGAACCCATTCTTTAAATTCATTGTTAAAATTTATTCCGATTGAAAAAAAGAATTTGAGAAGATGGAGCGTGTTTAGGGAGAACTATGCTTTTCTCAGTTTTCTGTTTTGTGTGAATTTAATGGTTGGAACGATATTGATATTTCAAACCTAACCAAAAATATTAGTAATTGCTACAGCAATACCAAACAAAACATGGAAGCATGAAACACACATTTATGTTTTAATAACTCACGTACAAATGTTTCGAAATCTCACTCGGCAAGGACTTTTAAAAAGCTTGGCCCACGACGCTCTTAAAATATTGTTCTGCCCACATTTGCACAGAAAGTGAAATTTCAGGCTGAATTTAATATAAAAAAGGGCTATTTTTGTCTAATTGTGACAGTACTTCATCAAAGTTAAATGCATATTTATAAACCATGTATATGTATACAATCAACCATCAATTTACTACAATCAGTCGCCGCTGCTAGCCGATAATTCCATTTGTAGCCAACGCTGTTCATTTTCAACGGTGTGAAGTTGCTGGAAGTATTTATAACGTTATAATGTAGCAGTAATCATATTCACACAATAAGTCTCTTAGAGCTCACTGTATTTTCTAAAGGTTTTTCATTACATTTAGCATAATTTATAAATAAAAATTTTAGGTGTTTTTTACTTTGCGTTAATTGCGGCCGGCTAAACCACGACGGGGCCATCAACAAAAATTTGTGTGCAACCGCCAAGCATCAGCGCCAGACTCTACAATCTGAATGCAGTCATAAATATAAAAACGTAAATCAATTCATGCTTATTTCAGCAAATTGCCACCCCCACACGCGCTCACATGTGAATTAGCGCATTTATTTCTTCAAAGCACCTGACCCCACTATATTTCAACCAACACGGCTCGTGGGTTTGCGGTCTTTCGCAACCGACGTTTAACTCTGTATCGACGGCCGAGCAATATTTAGAAATCTCACTTTAGATACATATTGATTTGGGTAAGCATTGATATTTTCGACGTAAATTCTATAGCAAAACTAGTTTTGTTGAAAACATCTATAATAACTTTCCTAAATCGTTTATTGTAAACCTTTGCTATATCTACATATTTCCAATTTTAAAGCGTCAATTACATTTTATTCACATTATGCACATTGTATAAATATTAAGGGGGAATATTGAATGAAAAATAGATACCCATCATATGCCACCACCCCACAAGACATGATATGATTTTTCAAGCAAAATTTACTTACATCAACTGTACCTTTGTTATTCCTATATATTCAACAAGAATATATATTAGAACATTCTAATTAAATTTATATTAGACCAAAAAATTTGCATTCATAATATTAATATTATGCTTACCCATTAGTATTATATATGAAAACCGTAGAACTAATGTAAAAAATTTGTATTAACTAAAAAATTGGATAATTCTGGGTTTAAATTTTGTTAGTATACAACACCCCTTTGAAAAGCATTTGTTTTTAATTTTGGAAGTCAGTGTTGTATTCTTTTAATATCTCAGGGCTGAACCTGTTTCATACATTTCACTTAATTCTAACTTTACTCTCGAAATGATCATTTTCATCGATGTTTAAATACTCTGTTTAGTACAATGGCATTATTTGCAGCTACTGTCACAGGGATTCAATGTCTAATATATGAACGCGGTGGCCAACGCATTGCCATTTGGGCATGGGTTTTCTTGGCAGGCTCAGGCGTCATCATTGTTGTTACTGCTTTCCTTTGTGCTTTTACTTGGCCTACTAGCTATTTTACCTGGCTAAACTATTTGAATATCATATCTTACATAAAACTTGCTGTTACAGTGGTTAAGTATATGCCCCAAGCCTACTTGAATTTCAGGCGCAAGTCAACTGTTGGGTGGAGCATTGCAAACGTTCTTCTCGACATCACAGGTGGAACACTTAGCTTACTGCAGGTACGATTGTTAACACTTATTTTTAATAATATTTATGTGTTAATTGAAACCCTTAAAATTTTAGGTTTTAATTGAAAATTAGCTATATTAAATTTTAATTATATATTATTTCTTAATCTATTAGAGCATGCTGATGTACAGCAATTTTTAATAAATTGAATTTAACTTCAACTGCCTCTCATATCAAAATTTTTTGCCCATTTAAATAATTAAACCCATATTCTTATTGGTGTGTTTGAAGTATCTCAATATTTTAAATTGAAATTCTGAATAGCACTCATGAGGCCTGTTTGCAAATACATTTTAGTATTTTGGAACGAAGTTTATTCATAAATCAATCACAAGTCCAAAACAGCTAAATTCAAATAAACACCGCCACTATGTTTTTAGTAAATTTCGAGATTGCTCCCACCTTATAATTATTTAAGAGTCCCGGAATTTTCTAATGAATCAAACGAAAGAACAAAAACATTTACCTTAACAAAGTATAGAATAGATCCAAAATTAACAGACTTGCCGTTGTGTACGTTTCTTCATGCCACAACCAACACACGACAACAGTAAAGGAGTGTTGTGACACAATATACACAACACAACACTACAGAGTAAAGAATTATACTATACAGTTTGGGTAATCTTTTGAGAATTAATATTATACAATTTATATTGGTAAAACGGAAATTGGTATATAAGCCTTGCATGATGAGGGAGTGTGAATGGTTTGTATTCGTAGGATACCAATTTAAAAAAAAATTATAAAAATTATAAAAATATTTTATTGTGTAAATTTGAGTGAAGACAACAAAGAATAGAATAAAGATCATTATCTTCATCAACCACAACAAAAATTTCATTATAACCAAAATAAAAAAATTACTAAAAAAACCGTAGGACATTTGAGAAGGTCAGCCACTGCAAACCCAAAAGTTATTCCCGATTATTGACAAAGAATAGACCTAACTAATCCATATGCTCTTTAAGAATTCAATAGTAAAGCCTGCCTTTTATATATATATAAGCCCCCGTTTGTCTCAAAATATATGCCCACACATTTCATCTAGTTCTAATTTACTATATCCAGGAGCTGCTACATCTCTACTACGAATGTGAGAATATATTAACCCTTAACATCCCAATGTAAAATATGGTTATATTTAGTTTTGATCACATTTGCCAACACTTTTCACCAAGCATTTAAAGAAATTGGTAAATAAGTGGATATATACATATAAATGCGAAAATGTGCTCTTCTGTCATTGTAAAAATTGCGCTACAATTTATTTTGTGTCTAACGTTCTGAAAATCTTAATTATATTTAAGCAATTACATATTGCTTAAAAAATTTCAAATTTTCTCTATATCTAATACTTTGCCAATTATGTGGTCTATGCGTCATGAAAGCAGCAATTAACCTAAGCTATTTTGTTTTCCGTAGATAGACCACCAATGTTCATTGAGACGCGCAGTGTGCAATGTAGAAGGTAGGTTTACGCAAAGGAGCTCATCATAGCAGCAAAGAAAGAGTAGAGAATCCTCTATTTATTGCTTTATTTATATTTCATAAGTAACGTATTTTAGTAAGTTTGGATATAAAAATATAATATATGGATCAGATTTATATTGAATAATGGTGAAATTGCTAATTTTATGGAACTGGATTTTTGTGTCCCACACATCATGTTGTGTTGTGAACACAACAAATTTGGGTATTTTTGCGTTATTTAACCCCCACCCCCACTCAATTAATTGCAAAAATATGCTAGTTTATCAATATAATAATTATTGTCCTAACCCTAACTCCAACCTTTACACTAACTCAAACGTCAAACCCTAAACTAAGCCATAGATTCTTATAATATTATAGAAATCCATGACTAAGCCAACTTACAATCTATTACTAGCTCTAACCCAAATTATATCCCAAACATCAACGCAAAAGTACCCACAAATTGAAATTTCACACTGCACAACATATTTTGCTGTGTTATTTTGTGGTGTATTGTGTACCCAACATACAACAGCAAGTCTGAAAAGTTACGAACTTCTTTTTAAATATTACAATAAGGCAATGGAATAAATCCCCCCAGGAGATTAAATGCATTAAGCGCTTAAAACTCTGTTAAGGAATGAATTCCGAAAAAAGTTTAACTTCGGAAAATTTTGGATAAGCTGAAAATTTTATAGTACCGATAATAATAATAATAATGCACACTATCCGTTGTCTTAGAAGTCATTTTTTTCAAGTTTTATTTGATTTTGTATATTTAATGGCGCCGTTTTACTAATTCAGACAATAGCTAGCAAACAATCCGAAACAGAATTCATTTTTTGCTAAACCGCCAAGTATTTATTTGCTAGTGCCATAGTCAGTGGAGCAACTCGTTTAATAAAAATGCAACTAACATTCCTTTGAAAGACTAGTATCTGGACGAAACTCATCCTAAAACACCAAAATACTTCTCAAACTTAAGTTGGGTTTCTATTATATAGTTGCTTCTATTATATGTGCTCTATATTAATAAGATTAGTCTGAAAATATTTAAAATGGTTGGTGTTCTTAGTTACTTGAAAACTCGAAGGTGCAAAAAGCATTTTGAAAAATTGATTTTGTTAAATCACTTAATCGATATATTTAGGAAGTCTTGATAGCATACAACAGTGCAGATTTTCCAGCAATGGTAGCAGATCCAGTAAAATTTGGATTGGGATTTGTAAGCATTGTTTTCGATCTACTGTTTATCTTNCCCCCCCCCAGGATATTAAATGCATTAAGCGCTTAAAACTCTGTTAAGGAATGAATTCCAAAAAAAGTTTAACTTCGGAAAATTTTGGATAAGCTGAAAATTTTATAGTACCGATTATAATATTAATAATGCACACTATCCGTTGTCTTAGAAGTCATTTTTTTCAAGTTTTATTTGATTTTGTATATTTAATGGCGCCGTTTTACTAATTCAGACAATAGCTAGCAAACAATCCGAAACAGAATTCATTTTTTGCTAAACCGCCAAGTATTTATTTGCTAGTGATAAATCGTTTCGCCTTAGACTGGTGCCATAGTCAGTGGAGCAACTCGTTTAATAAAAATGCAACTAACATTCCTTTGAAAGACTAGTATCTGGACGAAACTCATCCTAAAACACCAAAATACTTCTCAAACTTAAGTTGGGTTTCTATTATATAGTTGCTTCTATTATATGTGCTCTATATTAATAAGATTAGTCTGAAAATATTTAAAATGGTTGGTGTTCTTAGTTACTTGAAAACTCGAAGGTGCAAAAAGCATTTTGAAAAATTGATTTTGTAAATCACTTAATCGATATATTTAGGAAGTCTTGATAGCATACAACAGTGCAGATTTTCCAGCAATGGTAGCAGATCCAGTAAAATTTGGATTGGGATTTGTAAGCATTGTTTTCGATCTACTGTTTATCTTCCAACACTATGTACTCTATAGACATGCTCGCAGGAAAACAGGGATGGAGAAGAAACCACTTTTAGGCTCCGAACCCGATATTCAAATAAAGTAATTAACTAGAATGGAAAGAGAAAGACTCTTTTTACAATTACAGCGCATCCTCGACTATAATTAGAGCATGTTCAATTCATTTTAACTCGACAATGTATATTTTGAAAATTGCTAAAACTCAGTGACATCACTAAATTTAAGGGCACAGTGCGAGATGTCAGTAAGAGCCCCAATCCTCACACCTCCAATTTTATGTATTAAAAGTTTCAGTAACCGGTTTGGTGTATACTAGATACTTTTTACTAAATATTTTGTACCTGCATAATTACTGGACCTCTAAAATTGCCTACAATTTTCATTAAAATATTTTATCTAGGTTTAGGCCACAATTTTTTTCTATAGTTATAAAATTACTTGGTAATTTTGAAATATTAAAAGTTGGGGCCCCAAAATGCACCCAATTCTAAACTTGGTATCCCAAATTTGTTCAAGATTGATTATAATAAGGTTTATTCCAATTTTTGGAGATTGAAAAATTTCATTTCCCCCAACCCACCCACCCCGTGACACAACTGCTATAACTAAATGTATAAACACATTAATGGCAGAAAGTTGTAAAAAAGATAAAAGTATGCATGTAAACCTAAAGTTTCAAGCAGTGTGTTATTTCAAATTTTTTAATCATGGTGCTAATGATAATCGAGTATGCGCACTGGGTATTGTACAATTTTGATAACTGAAACAACAAAATATCATTGAATTCATTTTTAAGTAATATTCGTTCACTTTAATATATTATTGAATCGAGCGATTTTTACTTTATAAAAAATCATTTCAACTTCCTCTTTGCACAATCCTTTTGTTTATTCATCTTGGTTTTAGTAATTCATTGTCTTTATGAAATTTTGATCAATATCTGTAGAAGATTATTTCCATTCCATTTTGATTTTAGTTGTCCTATATTGATCTCAGTGGCGTTGCTAAAAGGGGTCCCCTAAGAATTGTGTAATGAATAATTGTTTATCTATGTTTTTCAATCTTTTTGGAATAAATCTATGTTGCTGATTCCATTCGCGTCATTGTCAGAAAAAGTTATCAGAGATTTTCTACTGCTGTGAGTAATTGAAAATAAATTTGATATTATAGTTTGATTTTAGATATATTAGATTGAAAAATCAAAAATACAAGTAAAATATGATTGGAAGTGGAATCAAGATGGTCTAGCACATTATTTTACTAGGAAAGATAGTGTTTTCCAATGAAGCTTAATGAAGAAATCACTTAGCTTTTTTTAGCAAACGATATTACGAAATACTATTAATAATTAAAATTTTCTAAATCAGCAACCTTTATTAATTCAAGAAACATTGAAAAACTGAAACTTTTTTACACTGTGATATTCTCTTATTCTAAATGTTTACATTATTGCCTCAATGATAAAACTTTATTCATGATCAACAAAGAGCAAGATTTTTCAAATTTGTTCTAAATGAATCTCCTGACTTAATAAGTAAAGAGAAACTTCACATTGTCCCTTTTTATTGATAGATGCATCATTCACTAAACTAAGGGGTGCTAAGGACCTAGATGCTAAATTTCTTTGGAATAAATTATATAAAATTTATGTGAACTTCAGGTTGATGAAATTGCTACTAGAGATGAGCGCGGTATAGATTTTTTTAAATCATTCCACCACAGAGAAAAAAGTTCACCGTTAACCACCGCAATGTCCGTTTTTTTACCGCAAACCAACGCAATAAATCAAATTTTTCCGCGGTACACCTCAAAAATAGCGTTTTATCTTCGTAAGAAAAGATAGATATCTCTGAATTTCTATGGCTATGGATCATTTGTTTCAATTTTATTAGGGTAGTATCAGATTTTCATGAAGTATGTAAAAATTACTTTTAATATTTTTTTATGTTGAAATCTCTTAGTTTTGCTAAAAAAACAGTTTTTTGAAAAATATTTAGAGCATAACTTTTATGCCACAACAAGTTGTTTTAATTCTACCGCTAATCACCGCAATTGTGCAAATCACTACCCCGGTACACCGCACCGTGGCATACCACGGTCTTACCGCACCGCACTCATTGCTACATTACGCTATTATATGCAACATTGAAACGAAATTATAAATATGTTGTGATAAAGTGAGTAGTACTAAGTGAAAACATTATTGTTTGAGCCTCTCTGAATATTAAAGCATAAGGAAATATTTATCGATTAAAAAAGTTTTTATTTTTGCAATTGGCATATGTGTCGTATGTGAAACAGGTATTTTTCTCAATGTTTGAAAATAATTGTTAGTTACTATTGTTACCAAAGAAAATTAATCATAAAATGTAATTCCAACAATGTAAATTCTTTGTATATAGAATGTCAATGTATTTAACAATTATGTAATATGAATAGAAAAATTGTTACATTTTAAACAATTCTAATCTCATGGGATTTTCGACTTATTAATTATGTAATTCCAAAAACGTATATGAATAAAAAAATTGGCTACATTTTAAAATTATGTAATATGAATAGAAAAATTGTTACATTTTGAACAATAGATTGCAATAATTCTAATCTCATGGGATTTTCAAAAATTCCTCAACCTCTAAAAAAATTTGGCTACATTTTATACAATAGACTACAAACAAATGTGTTTGCCAACAAATATTATAACAAAAGAGAATATATTCCAATGACGTCAGAGATACACAGACAGCCACAGTATACAATTACATCATAGCCACGCCAGACATGCCCGCCAGGGTCAAAGGTAAAAAATATCCACGTAATGGACTCGGATATAACTACTACGGTACTGGAATTTGGATTAATATTTATAAATATTTATATTTTGCAATTTTACTATATATCTCAATTCAATTTTCAATTTAATTGCAAATTTTAGCCCACTTAATTTCATTATGGGAACAGAAATAGATGCAGAGGAACAGAGCAAATTTCACAAAAATTGACGATGGTACGGAAACAGGAACGAAATTATGGGTCACAAAGCTCCCTAGTTTTAATATAATTACAATAAGCAAATGTGGTAATTAGACATTTAATTCTTAAGTTCTTAAGCTGCAGCAGAGGGATACGTGCCTTGTCGGTTCTGACTGAGATATATTAAATTCACAATTGAGTTAAAATCGGGTTGAAAATAGTAATTTTTTGTAAATATATTAATGTATTTATATTTAAATGAAATTCATATATATATATATATATATATATATAGATGTAACGGACTAGGAAAGGGGGTCACTTGGGGTCACCTATCCAAAAATGACTTTTGGTGCCCATCAACTTCTTCAATCATTACCCTTCCAGAGACTTTACTGAGTTCACACATTTTAATACTTTCGTGATCTGAAAATGGTTCCCCGTCATTTTTTTATCTGAAAAATACTCCATTTTCCAAATGACTAGCTAACTTTCTATCTCTACACTGCCTGGTAGCCCTGTCCTATCGATTTTCAGGCTTTACTCACAGTAATGACACCGTTGCGCAATTGCAGTCGTAGCCATGTGGCAAAATTTTCCTTTGCATAAATAGATATACACAAAAAAACAGGCTTGAACTTTGACCTTAATTTTCTAAAAAGTTGTACACAATCCCAAGTGACCCCTTTTCCTAGTCCGTTACACANCTTTGAAATGTATTCATTTGCTTGTTTAGTATGTTGGTCCGTTCTAATTTCTTTAAGTATAATGCTTCCCCTATTTTTGTATTGTTAGTTTTTATAATGATGTTAAAATTGTCTTTTTTTAATTTCATGATGGTGTTGAAATATTTCAGTATTTAAATGTCCATTAATATGCTCTTTTATACGTTTCCCGAAATGGCGGCTTGTTTCTCCAATGTACAATTTGTTACAATTGTCACATTGATATTTATAAACTATTGAAGAAACTAAGTCTTCGGGAATGTTGTCTTTGTTCTTAAAAAATATTCTGACGATGATCAATAAAAGATCGAAACGCGTCAAATAGTGGATTCAATTTTAAAATATATATATATATACATATTTCTTTAATTTATTTTATTTAATATATATATATTTCTTTAATTTAAAAGTTATTTAGAATAAAATTATTAGAAATCGAACTGTTCTTATATTTCATGAATATTTGCAATTTCAATTCAGTACCTTAGGATTATTATGATTAATACTAGGAAGCTGCCCCTTCTATGCACGGGATTTCAACGGGCTGTATTAGATATTTAATAAATGAATAAACTTCAAACAAACCATATGCTGTGCCTTCAATATTTGTAGGAAAGAAATAAGTAATAAATTTGATCATCATACATTGGTAAAATGATTTATATTCACAATGAACAGCGGCAGATGTGCTTATTTTAGGAACCTCCATGTACCGATGCCTAAAAGCACCAACCCTACTAAAGAAAAGCACAGCTGCCGTACATTTATATCCCGGGGCAACAATGGAAGACATGACAGAAACAATCAAAGAATACACGTCGTCAGACAACATTAAAACAATTCTCGTCACTGTTGGCAGAAATGATGTAATGCAACACAAATCAAAGTGCACTATTTTATTTAACCTTAAGCAACCTAGCGTCCGTTTTAAAGGACAAACCGTTTTTCAACAATTACAAAGAATTTTCTCCACGCCGATTTCCAAATTTGAAAATCTTGGGGCATTGGTAGGACTATTGGGGAACTTACATTAATACAATGTCGAAAATGTTTATTAAAGTTTATTGCTGTGGCAAAGATTAATGAAAAGATTAATAAGTTTTCTTAGAAATTTTCGAATTTTTGAAAAAGATTTAAATTCTCTCCCTACCTAGTGTTAATGTATTTAGAAGGTTTTCCAATGAAGCTTAATGACGAAATCACTTGGCTTTTTTCAGCAAACGATATTATGAAATATTATTAATAATTAAAATTTTCTAAATCAGCAGCCTTTATTTATTCAAGAAACATTGAAAAACAAACTTTTTTACACTGTGATATTTAGAAGGTTTTGAGCCCCTGGAGGCAACAAAGAACTTTGACTGTTTCTTAATATGTGCAAAGATATTCCAAGGTCATTGAAGCATGCTGTGCGCAAAGTCCAACTTTTGGAAGTGTTAGAGAAGAGAATAAATTTTAGTACTCTCATGCCGTTAGAAGTTCAACTCTCTCTTGTCACAAACTCGTTCACAGTCAAAAAACAAGAAGAAGAATACTCCCCCAGTCTCCCATACTGCAACCACTGATACCGAATACGAATCCAATCAAGAGAATCCACCCCTAACTTTACAATCTCTCGCTGCTACAGTACATTATCTGGAACAGCTTATAATCAATGGACCCCAACGAAGTGGACATGTTTTACCTAATCCAGAGGATAGTCAGGATCATGAGCCGTCTACATCCACGACAATTTCAAATGTTATTGGAACGGAACCATTCGCTACTGCAGAGCTTCCGCTCCTGGTTGAGCAGATCAGACACGCTTGCAATGCCTCAATGCAGAGGAAGAGACCGAAGAGAACTTATGCTACTCTTCAATTTCCTTAGAGACTTCCATATACCCGACTTCGCAAATAGACGAGACATATCCTATCGCCTTCGCGTCCTCTTGTCAGCTCAACGATATGGCTG
>CABFPE010000425.1:147499-167230 GCA_900660155.1 Hofstenia miamia
GGTATAGGCAGAAGGCAATGCATGGAGAATACTGGAGGAACACAGAAAAGTGTGATAGAGAAGAGAGCAACAAGTGGTTAAAGAAGGCAGGACTGAAGAGAGAAACAGAAGCACTAAAACAAGTGGTTAAAGAAGGCAGGACTGAAGAGAGAAACAGAAGCACTAATAATGGCAGCACAGGAGCAAGCAATAAGAACAAACTGGGTGAAGAAGCATATAGAGAGAAGAGTAGAAGTAAGTGATAAGTGTAGGTTATGTAAGAAAGAGGCGGAGACAGTAGATCATCTGATAGCATGGTGTGAGAAATTGACACAGAATGCGTATAAGTTCAGGCATGACAAGGTGGGATGAATGGTACACCGGAGTTTGAGCATGGGTTAGAAGCAGAAGACAAGTGGTAATAGCACAAGCTGCAGGGAGCCATAGAGAATAAGAAGATTATGATACTGTGGGAATTCAACATACAGACAAGCAAAGTGATAGAAGCAAGGAGGCCAGACATAGTAGTGGTAGTCAAAGAGAAAAGATTGGGAACAGTGAGAGAAAGCAAGGAGAAAGAAAAGATAGAAAAGTGCAGAGAGTTTAAAGAGGAAATAGAAAGGCTGTGGAAGTTGAAGAAGGTTGAAGTAGTCCTGATAGTTGTAGGAGCACTTGAAGAAATAAGTAAGAAGCATAAGAAATACTTAGGGGAGTTTGGAGTACCAAAGTGGGGAGTACAGAAGGCAGCATTGTTAGGTACAGCTAGAGTTCTGAGGAAAGCTCTAATAATAATAATAATAATAATACCAGCATGAAGCTGTGAAAAATAATGAAATAATAATAATAATAATAATAGACTATTTAGCCGCGAACACTACAAAAATATAAGAACAAGTCAAGTTTTATGGCAGCGAGGACAGTCACAGGAGATAAAGTAGGAGCAGATGTAAGAGTAGGCGAAGTTCGAGAAAGGCTCAGCAGAGAGAAAAGACATCAAAGATTTCTTGAAGCTCGACGGCGGGGATAAGAAATCAATGGCTGTTGGATGGTTGAGAGTCAAGATGTAATTAGCAGCAATACAAGCACGATTGAAAATCGAGTGAAGGGTATGATGTTTCTTCGAATGACGAATGGAAAAGTGACAACATCATCAGTGCGAGTGAAGCGAGAATTAATGAAATCAAAAGGATCAAGTTCCAATTTGCGAGTGAGCAAGGGATTGAACAGGAGGAGATCAAAGGCACGGAAGTAGAGTGAAAGAGGCAGATCAGAAGGGGAGATACAGAAAAACAATTCCACATGTCTTGGTTGGTTAACAGATGGTTGGAGGCAAAAGAACAACCAAAGTTGAAAATTACAGTGTCATCGACGTACAGAAGTCAGGATGAGTTGAGGACAGATTCAGGGAGGTCGTTGATAACAACGAGCAAGAAGAGAACTGCAAACACAGAAACCTGAGGAGCACCACTAGAGACAAGAGCACAAAGAAGGAATAGACGAGTTTATTCTGACACACTGACGACGATTTGACAGGTACGACTGGAAGAGTTCTATGAAATCAGCATCAAAGCCAAATAAACTAAATTTGTCAAGAAGAATAGAATGGTTGGAAATGTCAAGAAAGATATTGCAACCAGAATCATTACGATCAGAGTGGAAATAGCAGTTATCAATCAATATATTACCGAATTCATTATAAGAGAGGTACTACACGATTCAAGATCAGATATCCAGATACAAGCAAGACTTTGAAAAAGTTAAATAAGCTTATAACAGTGACGTAGCCAGGCTAAACTTCCAGGAGGGGCTGACACATTGTTAGGTGGGATCCTTTCATTTGCTGGCAATTGTGTAGTGATATCATTAAGTATTAAGTATTCAAAGTTCATGCAATGAACTTGAGTGCGTTTTCATTAGGACATTCATGAAGTCATTAAAATCAACTTGACGCAGAAATATTTTTTCTTAGGACAAATAAGCCAAATTTCTTTCTTGAAAACAAAGGGCTTACATCATAGTGGAGGGTCTGTTCTTGATAATGCTGAGTAAGCATATTCACAATGTACTATTATATGAAAAATTAATGAGAATTGTACCCCATAAAGTTCGAACGTGATCAGAGCATTGGATATATATTTTACAAAAACAATATTAGCAAAATTTTGTTGATGTGAAACCTCAACATTCCCTTAACAAAATCTAATATATGATCCTTAAAGATTTTCACTTTTATAGGATTAGTAAAAATAGATTTAGAAACACTTCAGGGATTTGACATGCATAGTCAAGTAAAGGCTTTAATGAATCAGGTTACAAAAATATTTCATATTTAGGCAAATATAGAAGTTTAATGCACATGTTCTACTAAGCTTTTACTAACCGAACTTGAAGAGGTCTCTCTATACAAAGGGCCAGTAATTAAATTCCCATTTTTCTAGGATTTCTTCAGGCTGAAATGCATGCATCGGCAAAAATAAATAAATAGGGGCATATACTTTGCTAAACAACAACTTTTTTCAAAATTATTAACAGCAATTCGCAATTGATTTATACCTATAGTATCTTTAGAGGTGTATTTATAAACCCTGGGTATGCTTCTAAAATATAATTATATTCCTTAGATCTTTACCCACTAGAAATTTTTCAAATCTATAATGACTTCAACAAACATTTTCTTAATTCACAAACTAATGAAGATATTGAAAATCTGAAAACACCACGGGATAGAGAACTGTCCTTTTTGTCGACATAAATTCGCGAATTGGCTCTTTCCGGCCAACCGCAATAACCTCTGACGTTGCCCACGACGCGCCTAGCTGGTACTCACACAGGTAGTCCACAGAAAACAAAATATTTCAGGGTAGTTGCTGTTCCCATAGGCATTAAACCGCTTCATTATCTGTTCACTGGGAATGGAAATAATTTGAATATTAAGAAAACATCAGATTCCGGATTGAAAAAAATCTTATTTCTATGTAATTAAGACGTAAGAACATGTTTTGTCCATCATTGCATAGGCGGCCCTATCCCATAGATGAGTATATTAATAAATGCTTTCAAGTATTTCTTACAGGTTTAGCTAAAATTGTTCAAAAATGTGGACAAATCGATTTGTTACGTAAAAGTAACATGTACTGGAAATAGGGTTAAGTTAATCAATAAGATGATCTAATGAAGATAAGAAGCTAATTATTTATTTGCGCGGTGAAGTATGAGCTATAATAATCTAACAGAAATTTGGTTTGCATTGTTCTACAAGTTGCCTGCGCTAATTTAAGAGATTTCAATGCATTTCTTAGGAATGATATAATTGGACACCAGGGCATTCACTGCATTCTGCTACAACTACTTTAGTTACTAATGTGCTACTCTCAGTTTTCAAAGTATTATGGTTGAAGTAGAGCTAAGAATAAATTGCAGCTCATGGCAGCGTTATTTTACTTTAGGGGACCCAGTTCAAGTGACGTCAGAAATTAAAATTAAATTCTAACTCTAAGCCCAATCCTCTATCAAAACTTAAAAATTTTGCAAAAAATTAATCAACATGATGAAATGCAATGTAATTTCAAATGGTTGGGGTTAGAATTTAATAACCATTTTATAACGTCACTTAAACTGGGTCCCCTAAAGTACAATAACGTCTTGAGCCCACGTGGCTAGGTCCCTGGCTTATAATAAAATTGCTAATCACTTAAAACGTGATTTGAGACTAATAATAATCTAATGCCTAAAACACTTGGCAGTTGTTCTTAATGCACAATAATTATGTTATTTATAATTCTAAATATTGGCAATCTGCCACTTTTGAAGAAATTAGCAATTTTAAACTATGCAAACAATTTATATTTGACATTAAAGTTGTAATTATAAGTTCAATAACTGTATTTGAATATCGAGTTGATTGCGAATAACGGGCTGTAGTCACAACTTCATAAATTGTAACTGCAACTCGATATTCGTGATCAGCTCGATATTCAAATACAAACAAAATTGAAAAAACATAACATTTGGACTATTTTTAATCGGCAAGTAATTACCGTATTCATGGTTAATTAGTAAATTTTTAAAATCCTACTAAAATTTTCTAAATTTTGCTTGCATTTGAATTTAGAGTTGATAGTAAATAGCGAGCTGCAGCTGCAGTTTAGGTTGAAAATATTACTTCGACTATTTGACAATAACAAGTTATTGGCGTATGAACGTTAGTAATTTTCGTAAACCAAATTATTATCTATTCGCCAGGGTTTTCGAGTGGATCATGTCAAAGTGTTCAAACCACGATAAAAGACATTTTGTTTTAAATATCATAATTTACACAAGATAAAATGACATCAACTTTTAATTCATAACAATATTTTGCAAATCATATTCGAATTATCTCAGCAAATTCTTCATGATTGTTAAATGTTGGCATTATTAACAAAAAACTCAGTGCTACTATGCTTATAGTGCTTTTGTCATGGTGTTTCAACTTTCACATTAAAATAAGTTATTCATATAATATTTAAGCTGTTTGAATGTTAACTAGAACAATAAGTTTAGGCATCAAGTTTTTATTTATGATTTGTTTGGGGAAGGAACTTTTAAGACTGTTCCATCTATATTTCAGCAACTAAATACTATTAGTTGCATTATTTCTGGAAAATTGATTCCACTTGTGTTTATTCTTACACATAAATGTGATGCTGACACTTATTTGGTGGTATTTGCATTTTTGAGAAGAGCATGCAGAGATATTGTCTTGCATTTTTTACCAATATCTCTTATGGTAGATTTTGAGGTTGCAGAAATAAAATCACTTTCCAATGTTGGCCAATGTTGGAAATTAGAGGCTGTTATTTTCATTTGTGCCAGATTATCTATCAGTAAATAAGCATTGTAAAAGCTTAACTCTAATGAGCATTTTAGAAATGTTGAACAAGGTGGACTTGCTAATACATTTAAATCTGATGCTACTGTTTGTAAAATTGTTAAGGTGTTAAAGTCATTGAGTTTTTTGGACCTTGTAGAATTACAAGAATGGTTGTCTAAAACCATTGTTTGTATACTATCAAGGGTAATTTAATGTTTATTTTCAGAAAATTTATTGTGTAATTAGAAATTGGTTGTAAAAACTTCATCTTATTACAGTGTCAGATAGCATATATCATACAAATAATCACTTAGAAGGATTTCATTCAGTGTTGTCTAAGTGGTTTCATGCTAGACATTCTAATATATATGATTTTAAATACTTAATGGCTAGGATGCTAGGACTTTATTCAGTGTATAATAATTTATTTCTTAATTGGTTACTAACATAACAAAAGAAGTAATGGAGAATTGCATGAAACCAGCAGACATAAAACCTACTTTTGATAATACTATATTATCAGAGAGAGAAAAGTAACACAAAATGCAGTGGCAGCAAGGTTTGCCCTCTATTTAAGTAGAGCAGCATATCAACCCTATTTAGTATTGGATACACAAATGAAAATGAAGTACAAAAAATTAATCAGGGAATATCAACAACATTATAATGATGAGAGCTTTAAAAGCCAATATCAGATGCTGTTAAGCTGAAAGAAAATGAACAGGAGAGACAATCTGAGAAGCTACATGTCTCAAGTCAAAAGATTATTAAAATTAAGTTTCAGGCCATTGATGGCAATCAGTAGGTTTTTATAATATAGCATTAAATTTTATATATAGAAAACAATTTTATATTGTTAAGCGGTTCTAACATTACTGTTTAAACAAACACAAGCCCAACAAAAGACAATACAATACCTTTGGGATCCTGTCATTCATATTTTATACTAACATTTGTTTGAAATTTGAAAGAAATTTTTAGTTATAAATGATAACAATAAGCATAAAAATGCCAAATTTACCAAAGAATTTTAATTTTAAAATTAAGTACACTTTTGAAATAATACTATCTTAAGTTGTGAAAAAATCTCTTCTGCTGAAGTGCAGCTTTTTTATATAACTTTTAATTTCAAAGTGTCCAAATATTTATGAATAAATTATTTTTAAAATACACTTAGCAGGTATATCATAATTTTCTATAAAAATAAAAATTTCAAAATATCTTTTCACATTTCCTTTTATTATATTAAAACTGAACTAGGAATCAAAATAATGAAGTGACTTTTATTTGCAAGCATCTCCTTATTGATGACAAATATGTTTCCCATCAGCAGTTTACTGATTATGGCCAATGTTATATTATAATTTGTAATTCACAACTTTGTATAATTTGATTGAGTTAAGGACAGAGGCGTATTTAGGTGGGGGCCTTATGCCTGCCCATCTTTGGGCAGGCCAATTTCAACTCATTCTCATACAATTGGATTGATATATTAATGAACAGTCTTTTTGTTTGACATAAAATAGTATTTCATGTTTATTCTTATTAGCTCCGTCTTTATTTTTGGTTTATTTATCCGTTATTCACAGATGAGCACAGCATTATGTTAAGAGGGTAAAAAACTACCTAGGCCTATATGTCTCTGATAAGAATTGGGCCTTCTGCTTTTAGAAATAACTCAATACACGCCTGGTTAAGGATACAGTTGAAACTGTGTATAGCAGACTATACTTAAGATGGAACACCTTGCTACATACAAGCAATTGAATTCATAAAGTGCTCATATAAACAAGAGCTGGAATTTAAATTGTGCTATCAAATGAGAAAGGTTAAGGAAATTCATTTGTTATGAATATTAAATTTGGTCAGTCATAATTTTAAATTATTAAATTCATATTTGTTTGCTAGATGGCAGATTGATCTAGCAATGCCATTAATGGGCCATTGTCGGGCTATTCATGGATATGAGACACAGATAAATAATACTTTTTGAAAATTTAAATCAAACTTTAATGTAATGCTTATGTTATATATAATAATAAAATAATTTCTCTGTAAAATTGTGGAATTTTAATATTTTTTTTAAGTTATGATTGGCAAATGAATGGCAAATGAGTGGCCATTGTTGGCCAAGGTTGCTAGCAGTGAGCCATTGTTGGGCCAATAATGGTTGTTTCCTGGGCTACAATAATAAAAACCATATCAACGACCACAGCAACAAATGCCAATAAACCTATAGGCAAAGAGTTATTGATAAATCAGAAGAAATTATTAAAATAAAACTAAAGGATGTCACGATAAAGAAGATAAAACAAAAAGACCTGAAATGCCAAATGTGTGGAAGTAAGGGCCACACAAAAAGGTATTGTAACAGGCAGATAAATCTAATTGAAGAAGAGGAAGCATACTTCATAGAAGAGGATTTATTAGAGGACAATGATCAAGAAGAAAATGAAGAAATCAAAAACACAGACGTCAAAAATTTAAACTAAAGGGAGCACTGTCTCTGAAATGCAGATTTTTGGATGGCCCTACTGGAGTATCAAAAAGATATTGAAAAAAAAGATGACAAAAAGAAACAATTTCTTACCTCATAACAAGTATAAGGAACTACCAGAAATAAATGCAGATAAGAAGGGGAATATGGTAATGCATATAACAATCAAAGAAGAGATCACTGAAGACAACATAATTGAAAAACAAAGAACCAATATCATGTTGAGAGAAATAACAGAAAAAGTATATGATGAAAAACGGATTCTAGGGAAAGCTAACAGCTATTTTCAAGGATACAAATGGAAAATAAATAACAATGGACTTCTATATGTTGAAGGGAAAACGCTGAGAATAGCAATTCCCAAATACTGTAAAAGGGAATTGGTAAGGAAAGTACACGAAAATGGACATATCAGGATATTTCAAACAGAAAAAACATTTAATGCCAGATTCATAACAACAAGCATTAGAAGGATGGTGGAAGATATAATTAACAAGTGTACAATGTGTCTGATAAATAACAAAAGCCATTTCTCAAGACAGACAGCACCACTGGAGAAGATAATAGCAACAGCACCAAATGAAATAGTGCATGTGGATTTGGAAAAACTGTCACAGGACGACGAGGGATATCAGTACATACTAGTATTGGTGGACAATTTCACAAAGTATGCTTGAATGATTCCATTAGATTCAACAACAGTGAAAATAGTAGCAGACAAAATTATGAAGGAATGGATACTGAAATTCAGAGCAATGTAAACAATAGTATCTGATAGAGAAGTGTAATTTGAAAGCAAATTATTCAAAGAAATGACTAAATTAATAGAAATTTTAACTGAAAAAACAATGGCATATCATCCACAGGCAAATGGAGCTGTTGAAAGACTTTATAGAACTATGATCAAATAAATAAGAGTATTAACATCAAGAATAGGAGGAAGAGACTGGAGAAACGTCATAGAAATTGTAGATTATTTCTATTATACCTTGGTACATTCAACAACAGGGATGACTCCATATAAAGCCTTGTTTGGAAGAGAAGCGGCAACACCTATATTGATGCAATATCACATGTACTCTGATAAACTGGATAACAAAGATATCAGAAAGCTCAAAGATCAAATTACAGGAATCCATGAAGCAATGTGTCACAATACAAAAATATCTGCGATAAGACAAGAAAGAAACTTCAACAAGAAAATCTATGGGAAACCACATAAGGAAGGGGATAAGGTTTACCCATACACTTTTCTGAGAACATAAAACGTAAACCAGGTAGGAAAGCTAAAAACACAGTGGTCAGGGCCATTCACTATTACATAATCACTACCAAATAATAATTATAAACTTAATGACGGAAGGGTATTACACTTTCAAAACTTAAAACAAGCAACAATAGATATAGAGCATACTATGCTAGATAAAAATGCGGAATTTAAAATTATACACATTGATGACAGTACATATGCCGAAATGGATGATCTTCATAGTGTTCATGAAGAAGAATTCCAGGAGGAATATAGACCTCAAAATGATAAACCAGAAGTTGAAAGAAGAGTAATGCCCCAGAGGGCAGTAAAAAATAAAAAGAAATATGACCCTGAAATATGGGATATTAATTTAGTAACTGAATTTAGGAAAAATGAAGAGAACCAACAGTACGCACAGATTGCTGACAAAAGTCAGAAGAGTGCACAGAAAGACTCTGCAACTGATCATCAACTAAGGGGTGTGAGGATGGAGGAAACATGGACTAGCAGTACAAGAAAAACTAGGTCTCTGCAATTTGATTGTCAAATAAANACATAGAATAAGAAGAAGATCTCCGCAATCCAATTACCAATTAAAGGATGGAGACAAAAACAAAAAGGTCACCCTCACCCAAATGGCAATTTAAGGGCTGGTGGATAAAAGAGGGCCATCATTGAGATACCGATTGTCTATTAAAGGACGTGAGGTTGGAAACACCAAAATATTCACATTCCCCCTCAACATCCAGCAGTACTCGATGCCAACTAAAGGGCAAAGAGGAAACAGCTACAATACTCTTAAAGGATGCAGATATCCAACTGATTAGTGATGACTCTGAAATGAATGTTTCAGAACAACCTTTGACTAGTTCATTCCCAGCAGCAATGCAAAGTTCAGAAATACTTTCATATAAGCAGCTCTCAACAACGACAAAATCGTCTAGCTCTGAAGATAGAGTGAGTTGAATGACGAAAATAGGCAAAGAACGCATACATCTGTACTTTATCACAAATCAAAGAATGAGATATAACTCATATTACAACCTCTTGCCAGAAACAAAATGATTGATTAGACAAACTATGTCCACAAAAGAATATGAAAGCTCTGCCATCCCAATAGTGATAGATAAAAAGAATTGAACTACATGTAATACGATAATCGCATATATGACGATATGAGGGAAGAATTCAATAGACCATATTTCAAAAGTACGGTACATATCACATTTGATGAACAGTTTACCCTCAAAGCCGTACAGAAACTCACGAAAAAGAGAGAGAAATTAAAAAGAGAGTGTGAACAAGTAAACCTTGATAAGAACCACCTAACAATGATATATTTTGTTAAAAAAAGCGAGATAGGTTTGAAAACATTGCAGACAAATATCGAAGAAACACGAGATAGCTATAGCACCGATACCAATGAACATAAAACAATGGATGCTACAAAATGTTGATATCTTGCCATTATACAGATAAATAATACNCCCAATAGTGATAGATAAAAAGAATCGAACTACATGTAATACGATAATCGCATATATGACGATATGAGGGAAGAATTTAATAGACCATATTTCAAAAGTACGGTACATATCACATTTGATGAACAGTTTACCCTCAAAGCCGTACAGAAACTCACGAAAAAGAGAGAGAAATTAAAAAGAGAGTGTGAACAAGTAAACCTTGATAAGAACCACCTAACAATGATATATTTTGTTAAAAAAAGCGAGATAGGTTTGAAAACATTGCAGACAAATATCGAAGAAACACGAGATAGCTATAGCACCGATACCAATGAACATAAAACAATGGATGCTACAAAATGTTGATATCTTGCCATTATCGCCGACAAAGAAGATGCAGCAGAAATTTGAAAAGTATTTCACCAGATTACTTACGCAACAGCATACGTTAGGCAGACCAAGCGTAGTCAAACTTGCCAATAAAACAGGTATATGCCCGAGCGAAATTGATATATTAACTGACAAAATGAAAAAATACATGTGGGGTGCAACATCAAACACCAAGCTCAGATCTCTATAGCAACAACCGTTGATGACAACACGAAACTTAATGAAGAGAGAACAAGTAGAAACGGTGGAAACAATAAAAGCTTGCGGAGTTTTTGCTTGGGGATCGCCCAAATTTGAAAATCTTACTTTATCGGAACCCCCTCCCCCTTCTCAAAGCAGTCGATATTTTTGTAAAATTTTTAGATTATCCTAGTAAAATTAAACTTTAACAAGCCGAACCCAAAGTATTTAATCTTTCCAGAAAATGTCCAATGCTAATATTTAATGCCAACCTAGTGGCGCACATCCATAGAAACAACAAAGAGGATATAGATTAGCATCAGTACTTTGTGCAAAATTTCGGAAAATTGTCATTGCCGACAAAAATGTTAAGCATTACAGACGCCATAGCTAAAATGTAGTCATTTTGGCGAATATCTTTCTAAATTACTTCCACAAAATAGCATTGACATGGAATGCACAACGGAACAACTGTAGCTTAAATATTTGTTTGATTGAAACAAATATGGACTACACGTAGGACTTTTGAAGAAAACAGTTTCCGCCTCCTCAATCTCTTTAGATGCACATGCTTGCAGCAATCATCCCATTTGTAAACATGACCATCATAGAGGGTGGAACCTTTTACGTACCGATAATAAACAAAATTTCAGTTATTGCTTCAGATGCAGACATGTAAAGAAAGGTTTAGCATTTTTAGCTATATATTTTTATCACTAAATTCCAAACTAGTAGCTGAAAACATATATATTAGGAATATTACATTAGCATAGTAATGTAAACTTAGTTAAATCTATTTTATGCAATTTCTTGAAGGGAAATAGTAATTTATTCAATCCTTCAAAATGAAAATGATTTTTTAGACATTTTTAAAAACCTAAACAATATTTATTACATATGTAATTGTAGGTAGCAGTAAGAAGGTATCTGATCTACTGTTTCAATAAATGATTTACAATATTCATAATTCCGGGATTGAACTTAATATATTTCAAATATATATATATATATATTATATATATATATTCGGATTTAAGAGCAGCTGAAATACTGAAATTACCATCTGATATGCTAAGTATTTTATTTATTACAACAATATATTAGCTGTGCAAAGTACTGCCCATGCCCAATAGCCCAAACTTCTAAATTTCAGTATTCTCAGAAAAGAAAAAATTGTCTTAGGGGAGGATCAACAAAATGTGGTTGCTCATAGCTATTCCGATTTTCTACAAATATTGTGAACCAGGTCAGCAAAAATAATAACTCATAAAAATATAGAAATCATAAGCCAAATAAATATTCATTGCTTTTGTTTCTACCTGTATTTAGCACTCTTGATATTTTACAATCTTGTTCATACCAAGGCGATTTCTTTGGTTCATGCTCACTTCCATCCTTAATAGAACGTTTCAAATAATTATGCTATTCTGCTGTAATCTGGCAAAACACAGTAATTCAGTGAAAAATGAAGTACAATTTCTGGGTTTTCACTGGTTATTTCAAGTGCAAATAGAAAATGCTGAGTTCTGCCAACCACAAATAAACACCAACCTGAAAAAATATTAATGCCACATGATGTAAAATTAGTAAAGCATCAGATTTTCAAGAAAAAATCCATTTTTAAAATTTAGTGAATTACTGTATTTTGACAAATGACAACAGTATTGGGTGACCATTTTCATATTTATAAAAAATTATATAAAAATCGAATGTAATAAATTGCAAAAAAAATTATATTTTGCTACTTACAAAAATTTGGTTTAGGAAAGAATGGTTTTTAGTAATTTTGGGATTTTCATATTTAATATACACATTCTATACATGTATATTAATACAAACACTTTTTTCGTTATTGTGTTGAGTTGTGGAAGTTGTTTTAACCAACAACCTTTTACTGTTGCTTTGTTGTGTGAAAACACTCACAGACCGGCAATAAAACTGGTTAGCAATATTAAAAGGATTGACCTCAACAGTATTATTAACAAATTTGTAATGTCTGCCACCAAATTTGCATTCGATGGGGATAGAAATTAGTATATTTTTTATTACTACACTCATAGCAAGCCATTAATGGACCGACAATAGGCCATTGTAGTTGCCATTAATGGCAGATGGCCACTGGGTTAGTGATGCATGTGACCCATTAGTAAGTCAATAATGAGGTATTGGTGGGAAACTGCACATTTTTGATGGAAGAGCATTATGTAAATAAAAAAGTTTTATATTGTTGAGCAACTTAAAATTTTCGCAAATATTTAAAATCATTTTGTACTGTTTTAAAAAATATAAACATCCTATGTACTGAGAGCTTATTGATAGTGTTTTATTGAAATCAAGGGATTCTGAGCCTTATTGTACTGTACTGGGCTTCAATTAGTTATAATGAAATAAATTTGTCATTTTAAAAGACTACAGTAATTTCCATGTATAGATCTGAATAGCACGATCAGATATTTTAATAGCCCAAGCAAAGATTCGTATAGCACATGCATTCATCCAAAAAATTTAATTATTTTATAAATCATTTAAGCATTACTAAGTAAATGATATTGAGTTAAATCAAATCAGCATGAGACTAAGCATTGTCATCATTTTTAACTCTTTGATGTACATTTCCACGTTTTCGCCAAAATATTTAATTTGCAGTGATTGCTTGCACATAAACCCTATTAGAGAATAATTCAGGATATTATTATAAATATGTACACACAAACTTACGTTGTATGCTGTACAAACTAAGGACACTTTCGAATTAGCACTTAATTTTTATAAATGTAAACCTCTTAAAATACAGATTTTATTATTATTTGGATAATTGAATATGCTATTCGGATATTTGGGTATGCTACTTGGATATCTGCTCATGCTAGTAAGATTCTTGCTGGTGGGGCTTCCATCTCTGCCGTGTACTATTTGCAACAAGCAGGAATTACAAATTTTGGCTACATTTCTTGTTTAATATTCAAAAGAATTCAGAGATTGTTCATGACAAAATTTTAGAAAGATTGCAGATGCGGATTCACATATACTAGCTTCTGAAAATTTTGAAAAATATTTTTGTTTTAAAAATAAACAATTAATGAATAATTTCTTTATTAGATTGCTGCAATCAGAGTTTTCAATGACGAAAATCGGTTTTATACGTCTTGAATTTCCCTTACTTAAAGTAAAAGCAAGTCATTGCAACTCTTAACAATTATACAATACATGATTCTACAATTTTAGTGGTTATTCGAATCAGCAGTATTATTTTTTGATGTAACATAACTGAATATTCTACAACTGCTAGTCCCAGAACTGTGATTTATCAAATATTTTAAAAAAGTAATACACAAGTTTATCGCTCTTTCTACAATTACTTTATATTTTTTCTTTAAACTGATATAAGAAATGCTCTCTAAATTTGTCTTAAACGTCGACTTGCTTTGCTTAAATAGAAAAGCTTAGTCACTATAGGAATTAAGTACGTATTTGAGAAAAAATACTACCCGAACATAAAAATGTGGTATTTTACTAAAGACAAATATAATTAAGTATAAACATATGTTAATAAAATTTTGCTAAAATAACAAACATAGCAACAATGTTGGAATCGCGCCTTGATTTTGCCGCACGAGCATTACACGGCACGGCACGGCAAGTAATTCAATAAAGTTTTCAATCACGAGCCTGGCACTGCACGAAAATCTATAAATTTTTCGTTTAATATAAAAGGCATCCTATATTAAACCTACATGTATATGAATGACATGCTTTTTTTGCTAAATTGTTTCAATATTAAACAAATTGTTCAAGAAACGTAATTTTCGATGATTTTAATGTGCAACATTAATATATTTAGAAAATAAAAATTACAAATATATTTATACATATTTTAATGTGGGCATGACCACGACACAGGCACGAAAATGTCTGTAAAAATGGGCACAGGCACAGCACGAAATAAAGCACGACACGTTACAAACACTGAATAGTAAAGATATTCCATATGCTTAGCTTAGTCACTTGCTAACTACTATGCTACTTATTTTTTAAGAACATGCTTTTCAGCTTAACTTTATGTTACTGCCGTGTTTACAAATATTCACATAATTATTTTACAACAAATTTTCTGATATCAATATTTGCATGCAACAAACAATGCCCTTTTTCATGTTGTACACAAAAAATCCTAAAATGAATTGTAATGCAGCTCTAATATGATATTTATATTAAATTTCATTAAATTCATTAATACTTATTAACAGAAGTAATCTGCATTATATTTTTATCTAAAAAAAATTAGTTGTTTCCAAGCTAATGATTTATGAAGTACACAAAATTTCACCTTTTTCCTTTATGCTGTTTAGTGTATTAACATTAAAACAAATGCGTTTTCGGTATTATGTTAAAAGTTAAAAAGTTTAGGGTAGTCTCTCTGGTTCGCTACAGTTTTTTGAACAATTCACTACTCCTTTGTGGTTGTGAATTTTGTTTGAAACTAAGCAGGGTGTTTCCATATAAACCAAGTATTTTGACTAGAATTGTGAATATGACTTATTAATAAAATTATTGATATTAGCCTTAATGATTTTTTGTAGGGACAACCACAAATTTGACACAGTGTACTTTATGGTTTCTCAACTTTACATGTAAAGAGACAGTATATAATGGAATGATACTACAATTTGCTTTTTGAAGTAGAGTGAGTCCCACCTGAACATTTGTTGGCAACTACTGCTCTTTGGTTGACCATCAACTTTTTCTAATTTTATATATAAAAATTGAAACTTTTATTGTGTTTGTTGACGAAGTTAGAGCAGAAAGCATGTCTTCCTTTTGATTTATTGTTTTTTTTCTCAGATTTCTTGTGATACGTATGCGCAAAATCTAAATATTTTGTGACTGTACTAAGAAATGAAAGTTGTTACAGATTATAATTCCATAAAAATTTTGTTTTCACTTTTTTCACTTTTAATCCAGAGAGAACCTCTTAAACATTTTTATTTTTACGTGACATTATTCTACTTAGATGATTGTTAATTAAAGGTTTCTTTGTGTAGCTTTAGCAATTGCTGACACATTTTGAAAACAGTTGGAAGACATAATGCTTATACATATATTGCACAATTGTGAATAAAGTTTGTTTTATGCTTGACGCACAAAACTATATCTTCCAAATAGTTTTTTATCTAAACATTGATATCAGCAGTTATTTATGTATACTTTTAAAACATGCTCAGTCGGTTTCCAGGTTTATGAATTTATGTATAAACAACTGGCAAAATTGTTGTTTTCTAGATAACTAAAGGGAATTTTTATTAAATTTTTAGCATGAAAATATTTTTAAAAATTCCCCTCGAAAAAATTTCGATGAAAAAATATAATAAGAAAAATTGTTTGAACAGTTTATAATAACTACAATTGACGCTTGATAATGCAGTACGTTTCGTTTCTCCAAACTCGATCTTCCCATTTCTGTTATTTGCGTAGCTTTGTACACAATATAATTTGAAAGAGAGGACAAAATCAAAAATGAAAATGAAATAATGAGAAGTAAAACTGCCATGTTTAATTCATTAACCGCGTTTTTTCGTTTTTTATTCCATCTTATGATGCCGCAGATTACCCAAACATTTCCCAGAATTACAAATAACACAGGAAATATTCCAATAAAAAGATAGTGGTCGAAAAAGGAATAGTAGGTGTAAAATATTAAATGTGAAGGAGCCGTACATCGTCGATTGTACAAACGAAAGTAGTAGAGCTTGGGAACATTAAACACAAAAAGAAACAACGTCAAAAGAGCGCTTGCAATTTTTGCATGCTTTAGTTTTCCGAATTGCTGATAAAATATTGGAAAACACATACAAAGCACACGTTCATATGTCAAAAGAATAACATGCCACACACTTCCAGACCAAAGAAGTCGAGTGGTAGTATAAATAATTTTGCACAAATAGTCATTTCCATCCTCCAGTTTGATGCCTAAAATAGTGATTTTGTAAGAAACAAATGAAGGCTAAAATAACTTAATGCAAAGGCTAAGTATTGCACAGAACAATGAAATAGGATTATGGTTGGGGTTAAGGAGAATAAATTTCTTTCACTGTTAAAATCATGAAAAAAATTCTCACGAACTGTTTTAGCATTTTTGACAAATATGTTTTTGCATTGACTGGAATTGTCAGTGCTTAATGCTCAGTTCTTTGACAAGCCGAAAACTATAAGTTGTATCTAATTTTATTAAATATTCTAAAACATACAGGTCGATTGCATTTACAAATTAGGCCTTTCTTTTTACTCTTCACACTAACCATTAAGAATATTCAAAAGCCTTTTTCAGTTTATGAAAAAAAATGTATTAAATATATTAAAAAGAGTGTTTTATGTAATTGTTGCAATTCTAAGAATTGAAAATTATAATTTATAGATATTTATAAAAATTTATTATAATTTATAGATATTTATAAGAATCTCAATCACAAGGAAACAAAAAACAAAATTGATTTCATCATTGATTGAAATATTTTGAAGATTTAATTATAATTTATAGATATTTATAAAAATCTCAATCACAAGGAAACAAAAAACAAAATTGATTTCATCATTGATTGAAATATTTTGAAGATTTCAACTGTTCAAAAGATTCGTGTTTTAAACGCATAGATTTTTAAAAGGAGTTTAGTTTGAAATTGTGTTAACATAACTATGTAGTCTATTAAAACTTAAATTAAAATAAAGTTTAATTTCCAATCAATTTTGCAAAAATATTCCTTTGAGCAAAAGCAAATTTGTTGCTCGGCTCTTTATCCCTTCTTAATTACGATTTTCCTCAGCTCATGACTAAGCAAATGCACCATTACTGAATAGCTGAACTTTGAAAACTTTGAATTATAAAAATTTAAATCTATTTGGAAGTCTGTAGAAAGTAGTGAGTATTTTTCAGTTTCACAGGGAACTATTTTGATTTACTTAGCCAGGTTCTTTTCGGACTCTTAAAATCAGAGAATGCTTCAAGAGCACAACACTTTATCAGAAAATCACTACTTCTCAGTATCTTACCTTACACCTTACACTTTGGTAGGTGTCATGACGTAATAGAGGTTGAGAATGCTAACAATTTGACTAAAGTGCAGAATTGTGAGGGTATGGTATTTTTGATACCCCTACCCACCCGTAAGAAGGCCATTGATACTCCAAGGCTCTCTGTTTACAGAGAGCTGTGGGTACATGTACAAAGAGAAGCCTTACCCGTACCTGCTAGTTATGAAATGGAATTGCCCTAAAAATTTCTCCAACTAGTGAATTATTAACTTTAAAATCGCGCAGTTCACTTAAACAATCTTTGCTAAAGCTACCCTCCCGTCCTATTAAAGCCCATATATGTAGCCACCCAATATCCGTGATTAGTGATTGTTATGCCCACTATTGATGTGTGAGTACTGTTGCTATGCGTGAGGACCAGGACCCAGTGGCACAATTGTTTTCGGATGCGCCCGGGTATGGTAACCTTATTTCATTTCACATTATTTGTATTTTTTGAAAACAAATTATGATAAACCTTTGAAAAAATTAAATATAATAAACTTGAATTGTGTCCGAAAGGTTATTGAAAATTCTCAATTTATTTGATGGTGACAACGAAAATGTCATTTTGGGGTATGGGAGAATACAATTAAAAAACATTTCAAGTACGTTTGGGTACGGTATAAGAAGTATTCTTTGTCAGCGCGTGTTGCATTAAACAAACTCAATCCGCTTTGCATTAATACCCCTACCCTAACATATTCATCATTACTAAGTTCAAACCCTGTTATATACTGCAAAATATATGTTGATTCAAGCTTTACTTTTTAAATAGTTTACACTAGATTTAAAGAAATAAGGATTGAATTGGGAACTATTAGTAAATTTAAAAAATTTCGCAGTAGACATGCTACTAGGTTTGACATGTTGTTTGGCTAAGACTTTACTTTCGTGTACTTATGTTGACAACTTTAAAAATGTGTTTAGGCGTTCAAAGACAAATCCCAAAGTAGCTTTTAATGCGTGTTTTACTCGTCATTTTTTTCTTTACAGGTACCTACCCGTAAAGTCACTAAACATACTCTAAGGTAGTAGACGTATCTACATAGCCCTGCATTAGTGCTAAAAATGAATAACATATGTTCAAAGTACATAATGCCGTTAAAATTTGGCTGAGTAAATACCTTGTGAAATTAAGGATTTGATATCATGTTGCATTACCTCACAAGAAAAATTTATCAATGAAGATAGCCATAACATTTTTTGGATTAAGTAAGCATAACAAGAGCAATAAGAAAAAAAGAATATTAGTTTTAGCTATTTGTCTTGTCAAATATATTTATGAAACATAAAAAATTATCAGGGTCAAATATATTGATCAAGGAGCTCCATAAGCACACTGACATAGATTGTGATAAAGGAAGTGATTCCTATCCATAATTTTAAGCACTGCTATTGAATTCATAATTCTATAGAAAAATTAATAAGGATATAATCATTGACTAAAATTTAAAAATTTGGCTATCACTTACAAAAAAATTGCCAAACAAATTTTCAAACGAGCACATGATGTAGTGAAACCAAAAAATTTTTCACTTAGGAATTGAATAATTAAATATTTAGTGCTGGACGCTGTCCGATTAATAAGATCAGATTAAAGTCTGTTAAACTGATCAGGTTTAGTTGCCGGAGCCCGATAATCAGGTTAAAATATAATGATCACAATGATTATTGCACCCTCCCTATATTGCATAAAGCAATATAAATTGTGGTATTCGGTGCAAAGATTAAATTTGTTGTAATTCTAGTCCTATATTTTTGCAATTAAAATTATGACATTGCGCGCCACTATTTTTGAAAAATATCAAATTAGTGGGAAATGATGCATCGACTTCAACTTGTATAGATTCGCATTATTTGATAAAATCATTCATAAAGTTCTAAATTTCTTCTTGTAGAATCCTTTTTTATCAACACGAATTTTTGCAACCACACATGTTTCGTTCATTCAATTTTGATAGACGACTTTATGATCTTTTTATTAAATTTGCTTTATAAAAATCTAAAATCACGAAGATGATATATATATATATATATATATATATAT
>CABFPE010000425.1:168352-180895 GCA_900660155.1 Hofstenia miamia
AAATTTCATCAGATTTTAGAGCAACTTATATAAAATTTATCGCAAAAATTTATATATGGCGCTTTGTCGTTTTCAGGTTTTTTGTTACTTCACACGAACAGACTATTGATAACACCTAGCAAGGGATAAATTTTTTAAAGAAAAAAGGTATTAGAAATCGTTTGACTAGCAAAAACATGAATTTTCTCTCCAAAAACTTGAAAGTAAGCAACGCTGCAATCTACTGATTTAACCATCCGATATGTTGAATTATTTTATTTGTCGCCTTCCGAAAACGAAAAAAAAATATATAGATTATTAGTGCAATGCCTTAAATGAAAGCACATGTTTTCTTGTCCATGAGGTCTTCTAAATCTCGTTCAAAATGAAAATGCACAGGGGAAAAATAATATATAAGTCTTCAATTGATTTTATACTTTAGAAAAGTTGTTTTAATTTTCTTTATTACACATATTTCATTAACTAAGTAGTGGTTTTTTGTTTAAATTTAGTGCTTGAAAGTGTTTACAGCTTTGTACTTATAGATTTTTCAAATGAATTGGCCAACCCTATTCATTTATGAATATAATGAATTTGATGTTTTACACTGATAAAAACTGTTCTTGCAGCCAGTTTATGCGCTTCATATGTGTAAAAATATCTTTGTATAATGAAAATGAATTTTTTTTAGCAAAATGGGCCATTATATTTTCTTAATTACAAATCGCCAATGTAAATTTCTTGTATACTGAAACAGCGCCCACTATAAATAGACAAAAAGTGACAAAGCGCCGGATATAAGTGTATATATATATATATATATATAAATTTATATAAATTTTATTCATATGTGTCCAAATCAACTTCGTTTCTAACATCAAATATATATATATATATATATACATTTCTTAAGTTAACATGAATATAAATCTATGTAACGAACCAAATGCAAATTTATATATATATTTTTTTTCTTATGATGAGTTAACCTCAAATCCTTACCAAATGGTATTAAGACACCATAGCGAAATGCCAGATAACCACACACCGATGCATCCCAATAAGCTAAATACATTAGGAGCAATACAAACGATGATTTGCTCGAAATGCTTCTGCACGTGATTATGGTCAATGCATTGAAAATGATTCCCAGTATACCCAAAATTCCAGTTGAGATTGCTAGAAAATGATTGGTATTGAAATCTGAACCAATATATGAACTGTTCTCATTCATTTTAATGGGAAATAAGAATTTGCAAATTTTATATATGGCAGGAAATTTTTTAATTGGCTAAAAAATACCGCATGCTCGTTATAATTAATACGCTGTGGCAAAAAGTGTAACAAAATATATATATATTTTTTAAAAAAACTTTTCTTATAAATTGAAAATTCTCAATAGTAGACTGAGAAAAACTGAAAGTGGTTTTTTGGCATGCATTGAGCTGAAGTACATTATTTTAAATTATAGTAACGAAACATCCGGATAAGCAAATTTTTCAATTACACTTTAGAAAATGGCTAATTTCATACTATTAATTTTAAGAATATTCTTTCAGAAAACTAAGCATTTACATTTGTACCAATTTCAATTATAATTTCACTCTAAATCACTAATATTTTTGTCTAAATTTGCCAATCAAATCATTGTTATGATACATTATGGTATACCAGAGAAGTTTGCTAAATTAGCAGCATATTCCTCTAAAACTGAAATGCACCACAAAATTAAATTTTAGGTTTGAAAGAGCTTTTGTTTTTGAATGAGTATTTTGTTATTTGCATTTCAGCATCTACTTTATTGAATTTTATGATATACTATTCAAAATTCTCCAGTTCCAAATCACATATGCTGCACGCCATTTTACCTTGTGATTTTAGAGATTGATATCAACGAAGTCTTCAAAAAAAATTTGAACACTTCACAGTGGAAAGCTAAAGATAAATTTTCTCTGCACGTACCATTCAAATGGGTTGTAAGCTATAACTGACAAACCAAATACAGCACTACTCTCTTAAAGTATAATACATTGAAGTTGACAAACTGGTTTCTCAAATGAGGCATCAAGAAATTCAAGAGAGCTCAAATTCAGATATTTCTCTATTAGAGGGAATGAAAAATAAGAGATTTTGGAAGTAAAATTTAAAATCTCTAAATAGAAAAATATTGCCAAAATGTAAAATGACATAAGAGAATTAAGTCAAACTAAACAAACTAATGAAAAATGAAGACTAGCATACTAACACAGATACGGTAGCATTATTTCAGTCACCTAGAGCTAGAGCTAAATTATTGAGAAAATCCTTGAAATGAAGTTTTTGATGGCGTCTGCCTTCAAATGCAAGCTGTGGCCTGTCAAGGCGGACAACGTTGACACAAGCTATTAGTTTAGCATATGAGTTTACTATGTGAATCTACTAATGGATGCCATCTTTGTGTATGTTACTGGAAAACTACATTCTGAATATTATTGGCATCTAATAATGCTGTGATATTGTGGGTAGTTTCTTTATGCGTTAATGTTACTGATGAAATCGACTTTCTTTGAATTTTTTCCAGTTCGACTAACAAGCTGTCAAATGCTGCCGAAGTATGCTAGCGTATGTAATGGGGTGGAAGATCGCACCTCACCCTGCCCGCATGAGGAGTGCAATTTTTGATTCTGTGGTGCTCAGCAGAGATTTGCGTTTCTATTTGTATCAAGGACACTAGAATTACAGGGTGTCTCTATCCGAACCAATACAATGCAATTGTAAATAAGTAAGGAGATTCTTAATTTTATGGTAGGAAATAGTTTAGTTTTCTATAATCATAAACACTGAAATTGTTTTAAAGCAAAGCACGAAAATGTAGCCCATTTCGGTATATTGAAATTGTACTTTTTTCATTTTCTATTATGGAAAATTCAATACTAAGGAAAACATATTTATATTTTGACACTATATTGTATTGGCTTGGCGGACTATTATTCTTGTTGCCTTGCGTATACATATTAATAGATCTTCACACATTTTATACTATAAGCACTCCACTTCGAAAAATGGTAATACCATATACTAAAATTGTGCAAAGAAATAGCATAGTTCATATTCTTACCATTATAATATGTGAGGTTTGAAATGACATGTTTTCCGAATTTGTATATATATATTTTCCAGGTTTATACTATATATATGTTCAATTTTTCGAATTCGTATATATATATATATATATATATATATATAATAATTTCTTATGTATATATGATGGATATCTATTTTTTTAGTTAAATTTCTATAATATTCAAGAAAATAATTAAATACGATATAGTATTGCATCAATGTGCAGAGCTATGCAATCTAATCAGAATTTGTTTTGATATTTTACTCTCATAAAATAGTTGTGTTTATTCCTAGATCACTGTGTGTGCAATTTGTAAAAAATTTTCACTTAGTTAATAGATGGCATACGCTAAATCTTATTCACTTGTGAACAGCCTTTTTTTCAAAAAAATCGTGCTTCGTAGGAGTAGCTTTTAAACTGAAACATCTCTTATCCATTGACAAACATTCTTGTAATTGCAAACAAGATGACACATTCTAAATTTCAAGACTCTTAGATTTGACATAGAATATCATATCAAAATTGCGAAGTGGTATTGTTGAGTGATCATATTTCTTCTTGAAGTAATTAAATACATCCATATAAAGGCATAATATAAAAACCTTAATTTTAACGATGTTTCTATATTTCTATTGAATAATCTGTATTCAACAATTGATTTTGACAGCGTTATTAAAACACAATAGAAAGATCTATTGCAATTAAAGCAACCTGAAAATTATATTTAAAATCGCAAAAATAGCGCAAAAAATTGTAAGTATTGATGAAAAAATTCAGTTAGAATGAAATTGTAAATGTAAAGATAATAAATTTTGCTAAAATAGTTTGAATAATACATTTTAAAGTTTTTTTCTGGAAAGTATGTTTTTCTGCAAAAGTTTATTTTGAAATGAAACATACATTTGTTGCTAGACATTTAAGCAGGTTTGAATCAGTTATCTGATGAATATCGGATTTTGTGAAATTGCAAATGCTGTGGAGGACACTATTCGTAATTATTTTTTGAATGTAGCACTGAATTCCAACAAAATTCTGCATATTTTCAATCAACTCCAGCAAATTTTTTCGCAATCATTTTCAATAGAGGAAAATGACCGACATAATATTCTGCAGCGCTTCATAGTTAGCTACCTCATTGGGCATAACAACTGAATGAGTTGATTTAGTCAATCCAGTATATTTTCTAAATATTCCTTGCAAATTTAATGAAATCAGCCACATTAAGAATTTTGTCATATTTTCATTTTTCATTGCACAGTGATTAATTGTGAAACTGTTATGTTAAATATATTATTTTTATTATTCATTAGCTGACGGAAATATTTGTCAGCTTAATCCGCTTAATTGCTGCTAAGCCTAGTTGTTAAAGACATCTATCAGTAGGCATTACAGGTAGTAAATTTTAGTTGAATCTAAGCACCAATTGCATTGATGCACCATTGATTTGTATATTAAATTATGATTGGTAGTGAAAACCAAGAAACCAATAAAAAATTTCACAAAAATTCAACATAACATTTTGTGAACTAAAACGACCAAAATGCATGTATGGCACTAAGGGTGGCATTTATGGCAAATTTTTGTTTTCCTAATTACAAGAAAATACTGAAAATTGGAGATGAGCGTGGTACAGATTTTGTAAAATTATTTTCACTGCAGAAAAAAAAATTAACGCTAACCACCGCAATGTCCATTCTTTTACCGCAAACCACCGCAATAAATGAAATTTTACAGCGGTATACCGCAACAATGGCGATTTTTGTCTTCGTAGGAATGAATAGATATATTTGAATTGTTTTTTGGGTTATGGATCAGTCGTAGAAAAGCTTAAAGAGAATTTTTTAAGTATTTTATCATTTCGGTTATTAGGGTAATATCAAATTTTCCATGAAATATGTAAAAATTACTTTTAATATTTTGTATGTGAAATCTCTTAGTTTTGCTTCAGAAACAGCTTTTTGAGAAATACTTAGAAATTTAGGGTACCGTAAATACATAAGTGCTTTATATATACATGTTGTAATTTTTTTAAGAAAATACTTGCAAATTTCTCAAACTTTAAAGCATGGAAGATCTTTGAGTAGCTGAATTCTTCCGACAGGAAATAATAAATTCAGGGGAAACTCAAAATATTCCAGTTGGCTAGTCTGAGGTTGTACCATTCTTTATTAATCGCAGCTGAATTTAGAATTTAATCTCAACACAGGAGTGCTCTTCTTTATTTTTAAATTTTGTTTATTGAAATTTGTTTCAGAAGAGATATCACACATAAATTAAACCATTAATTACAGTCATTTACATATACAGGGGCGTACGCAGGATTTTCCACAAAGGTACACTCCCTGGGTACGTTCCTAATATACATTTATTTTATAGCAAGTAATTAAAACTCTTGACATTTTGTCTGCTTAAGACTTTTAAATAAGATTAAAACTTTTAAATAAGATTTATATCATTTCTCATTGTAACAAATTGCATAACATAGTGTTATATAGATTTACTGAATTGGACATGATAGAACCAATTTGAATTTTTCTGCTTTACGTATATAGATTTCGAAAGCTTGATATAAAAATGTTACAACAATAAATCTAATATTACTGATATTAATGTTTTTAACAACTAATTCAGAATATTGGGATGAAAATATAAAATATATAGCTAAAATTCCTAAAAAATTTCCTTAAATGTCGCTGTATTTGTAGTAGTAACTGTAGTAGAACTGTGTAATGATCAGGGCTACAAATGGGATGGGGCACAACGGGACGGCCTCCCCGTACATATTTATTTATAAAATGGGGGGGGGGACGCATTTCATATTTGCTTAGCATTATATAATTTGCTTCAAATGATAAATCACGAATAAGTTAATGAATTAATTAGTCATTTACATATGTTTTACAGCTCCATAGTTGTCAGCTTTACAATACGCTAGGAAATCCACAAAATTCCAAAAACAAATTAGTTTTTACTAGTCAATTACTTCCACAAAAAAGCGATTTATTAAGAACATTGAGATTTAGGCCTAAGTTGAAATCATAAAAATTGAAAATGTAATTTATTCTTTTTTATGTGACTACGTATATGTAGACATTTTGAAAAAAAACTTTCCGCCACAGAATTGTATGAAGGGGCTAAATTGACCCACAGCCACTTTTCTCATAAGCAATGCCTTATGTCCAAATATTCTTCATTGTAAAAAGAGATAGGCTGAACAGGGGTGTAAAATGATCAAACACTATCACATGTGATTAGACTGCATAAATTTTAAAACTTTTTGCAGTGATTACATGAGCGCTCGATTTCAACCTATTAATCATTTTTAAGTTATATTTTAGTATAATAGAATATTAACTTAGTAGGATTTGAAACACCTGTAATAGGTACTATTTTGTTAAATTTTAGCATCTAAGTTTATAAAATGCCAGAATCGTTTGTTATTTTCAATACTGCCATCATTATTACTTTGCAAAGGATAGTTATAAATATCACGTTATATTTTAAAATTCAAACTATATTTCCATCTTTTATGCTTTCTGATATTTACCAATGAAACTCTTATTAAATTAACAGCAGGGCATACGAAAAGCATGCACAATAGTAATAGCTTATTATCATGGTGAAATGTAATCAATCTTTTACGTGTAACCGCAAGACCGTCAAACACAAACTCCCAAATGTTTGCAAACATTCAATTAAAATATATTTGAATGCGAAGAGTTTAGATGCAATAGCACTATGTCAAACTTGAATAGTCGAGATTAATTGAAAAAACGAATATATTTAGAGAAGTACTCGAAGCAATAATTCTGAAGCATTCAAGGAAATTCAGTCAAAGAACGTTTGAATGTGAAGGCTCTTTATAAAATGCGTATTTTGAAAATAAAGTTTTACTCTTGAATATTTATGCGTGCATTCCAATCCTTCGTTGCAATTCGCTAACCCATCATCTGCCATTTTACAAAACCAACTGAACTTAATGCAGTGATTTTCCCAAATCGGACATTGCAGCGTAACTGCACACCCTCCAGTGCTACCAGAAAACGGCTTTCCGTTGTGGTATTCGCTTATATTTTTGTCCAGAAGTTGTTCCACTTAGAAAAAGTTCAAAATTATCTTTTTGGTTCTTAACGTGGAAATCTTTAAAACAAATGTGTGAGTCACATTATCTTTTGTGCAGGGAAATGTAAATTTCAGTCTTAGCGAATGTTTGAACTACACCCTGTCAGCAAAAATGTTTTCAAAAAACATAGATTTAAGGGAAATAAATGGTGACTACTTTTACTATTCGATCTTTAGAATTACAGAGTTTTACGGTGTTCTTTCCCCAAAAAGTCATTTAACCATAAGGCTGTTGCTTTAGTCATAAACATTTTCAATGTTAAAATTCTAGCACTGTCGACCTCCAATGCATTTATGCACTAAGAACTGTATTCTTTGCAAAAAAATTGTCACAATGCTGATTTAAAGTTTTTTTCAATTACAAATCAAAATACGTACATTCTCTTATATAATATAAAAATATCAATTGTTTTTTACTTCCGCTATATTCATAAAAATGCTAAATGCTATGACAAACAAATTACAAGTGTCCTGTAATTTATGAACATTTGTCCATTTTAATGGCATTTTAATGCAATTTAATTGAACAATAGTTGCAATATCGCAGAATTATAATGCCTTTTTGCCATTTTAATGTCATCATGACCCAATTGAAAAAATGGAATTTTAATGCAATTTAATGCAACAGTATCTAAAGTAAAACAATTGCAGAGAATAAATATAGTTTATAGAAATGGTAGAGATATATTACAATTAACTTAATAATTCATCATGCAAATGTGCATTGCTATATATAAACAAGTCGCACTATCGAACTCACTTCGACTTTGCAAAACACTATAATACACAATGACTATTTTTCATTATTGAATTGCCGGCAAAAAAATTCGCCAGTTGTTCTATGGAAACGCTACATGACGGTGGTATTCAGTTGCATAAGAATTTTTATAGAAAATCACATGTTTCATTTCTAGAGTAATGTTAGTTGCAACTGATCCAATATTTATCATAATATAGTATGTATCTATAGTATATCTACCTGAGGTTTATGAACACAATTATATAATAAATGACTATAGTTGTTGAATTCAACATCTAAGTGATGTCAACAAGAATGCATAAATGTATTTTTTGTAGTAAACGTGATTTGATAGTATTTATCACTAGTTGCATTGTATATCATATTACAAATGGTGTAGTAGTTAACCCAGTGATGGAAATGGGGTGGGTCAATTTATTAGGCAGGAGGTGGGACGGGTATGCGACAATGTTTTTCTTAAGTGGGTGTACATCATCGGGCAATAGTTGGACTAAAAGCACATTTGAGTTGAGAAAAACTGAACCTAAAATGCATTGTAAAAATAAATTTCCTACATCAGAGTTCGGTGATTGACTAATATAAAATTTGGATATAATTGGAAATTTAGTCGCACTTTGAAAAATTAATTCTCATGTATTATTCTAGACATTGGTGAAATGTCGTCGTTGTGTTGTGTAAAAATACTGACAAAAGGTAAAACCTGATAAAAATTGAATGCTTAGTGCTCTACGGCATTGGCAATTTTCTTGACAGTAGCCAGTCTTGCAAAATTAATTTTGATATTAGCTGGCCGTAATGGTTTAGCCGTAGAAGCCGTAAACTTTGATATATTTGCCGCATGTGGCTCTTTTTACCACTACTAAGTGAAATACTGCAATTTTCAATGGAACGATTAAAATATGCTCATAGTTCGAATAATTAAAGAAAATGGTCAAAGCGTCTAAATTTTAAAAACAAAAATTCAAATAAACATCCGGGAAATAAACTGTTCATCATAATGTTCAGAAATGAATCTTAGCCAGGACTTTCCGCAGTAAGACAAAATCTTTAGCCGCAGCCGGCCGATATCAGCGGCTACTGCCGGTTATCGGCTAAGCTGTGGCTGCGGCAATGGTCGCAGAACACTAATGCTTAGAGACCCAATTTGTAATGCTGCTGAACTGACCGCACAGCATTGATACCAGTGTGTTGTCCACAGTACGCGATAAAATTCACGTGAATTTGGCCCAATACACGAAGTAATTGTAAAAATTAAATTGAACGCATGTTTTAAGTCGACATAGGCAGTTGAAATTTTGAAAAATGGGGAAGATTAGCTTGTGTACAGAGCTAGACTTTTCTTACAATTGCTCGTAATTCGTCATATGACACATTCACAAAATTGAAAATAAATATGTTCTTTTCTTGAAACATATTCAGCAAAATACATGAATACACAAAATATCCAAAAGAAAATTTGATATACTTCCACGATGAAATATTTCAAACTATACACGAAAACCGAATACACAAAAAATTTAATACACAACAACCCATTGGCTGATTCTGCTGAGAACAAAAATAAAAATTTGGTGTTGTCAGTCTGAGCTTGATTATTTTTATGGCAAAACACTTTTAAGTCTCAGTTATACAGTCAAATTTATTTTATTAAAATTCAAATACTAATATTTAATTGAAATTGTATAAAAAGAGTGAAATATTAATTATAATGGATTAGACATTGAATTGATTATCTGTATCGTACAAATACTTATTGCTGGCTAGAATTCTATGAATTAGATTAGCTTGAATCACTATATGCGCCATGTCGTGCATAAATGTGTAAATTAATAAAATAATTAAGCAGAGATGGAAATGGACCCCATAGACCGAATTTTAGTCGATTTATTGCGCATAGAGAAAAATGAGCCGAAATTTGAAAAAAAATTTACCCAAAATTAAACACAAATCGATACAAATGAGATGAAGGATTAGTATAATCTTTATAAGTAATGCGTTAAAAAATAAATGAAATTTCACATTAGAATGTAAAATTAAGTTTCTAACAATTTCTGTGTGTATATTATGTTAGAATAGGTTTCTAACATACCCTTAGTTGGTCTATCAAATCCGAAAAAATTAAAAGATCTTTTTTTGGATCCAAAATGGGGCAACTGGCTTTAATTAAAACGAGTCGTGTCTCAGGTTTGATCCCATGAACAGTGCTTGCAAAAATCACTCACGAATTAAACATCTCATTATACATCTAACTTTTGTTCATTACGAATTAGCTATAAAAACATTATTATTTTTATTATAGCTACAAGCATATTTTCTAATAGTTCAAAAAAATTCTTAATATTGATTGAATGGTATAAACATTTACAAATTATAGTAAAAATAAGTTAACATGTTGACTAGGTTATTCTTTTACTGCGGTGCTGCTATCAGAGTCATTTATTGCACACTGAGATTCTGCATCATCTTGATTAGTCTTTAGGAAAATTAGTTTGAATGCAGCGCTCCATCCAAATCTTGATAGTGAAAATATTGCCTTTATGAAGAATATTAGTCCAATTACACAGAAATAAACTGCGTACACCACAAACTAAAATTAAAATTGTGTTTTAAGGATGGAAAAATACGCTAAATATTCTATGAACTTTTTATTGATAGCTTAAATGAACTTAACATCTTTAAGAGATAAATTTATTTGCACAAGCAATCCATGGAATAAATAATGAGTGCATAATGTACAAAAACTAAATATATGCACAAATTTTTCAAAATATAAAACATTACTTAGAACCTTGCGGTCCATATTATTTTATATACCATATTATAATTTAGGAGAAGATAAATCTTTGTTTGATATATATATATATATATATATAAAAGTTAGGGAGGTTTATTTTACATTTTTTATTTCTGATCAAGCTCCCTTTTAAACCAAAAGTGCAGACATATGACTGCATCAAACGGTGCAAGTTTTAGCTATTTCAGATAATTTTATAATGCACCCTGCCGTGTTTCTTGAAGTGACCTCAGAATTGCTTAAAAAACCACAAAAACTAGCATTTCAATATGTTTTTATACAGACAGTCACCAAGGCTTAGAAATAAGGTTAATTGTGACCTTTAGGGTCATTCAAACAAAAAAACAGAAAATTTTGCAATGCTTTAACTATGGGTTGATCCCCCTTTTCTCCCAATACCTATAAAATAGTCCCAATATTTAATAAAACGTGCATAAACAGAATTGTTTTCCATTTAATCATATTGTCTGTGATAGTATATAATAATATATTTATGGAAATGGTTTTATCATAATTTGTTTGTAAGGCGTTAAACCTAATGCTATTGTAAAATTATCAACCCAATAACATGCTATAATATGCTAGTATCATTCCTATACTTTACTTTGTTTGATAAAATGGAATTCATAGAATAGAAATTTTATTTGATTGGTTCCTGAAAATCATAATGCCATGACATAGAATGAAAATGTTAGATGAAAAAGAAAAACCAAAAGCAAAGGATCCATGTGGATCCGTTCAAAGAACAGACAATGAATGTAATCATGTACTTGGACGTTCTCAATAATAGCTGCCACTAGTTAAAATTTTTTTGTGTAATTAACAGTCACTACAAATTTCAACCCAGTTGAGTAAAAAATAAACATAATTGCTAAAATCACAGATGATATAGAAGAAAATTGTAATCAACATTAGTAACTCGTAAGTGTGTTATAAAAATTTCGTGTTTTGGATTGGAAAGTAGAACATCAGACTCATAATCCCTTAAATATGAATGATATTCTAATGTTTTACTTAGATCAAAGTACTTGCTGCTATTTAAATTATTACATAGTGATGATGCATAGCCAAGGCTACCCCAAAGACAGCAAATCCTGGCTATTTATATTTGATGAGTTACAGTACATTAAATAGAATTGGTCAATAATACAATTGAAAGGAGAGTGAAAGATTATATCAAGTGAATACTGATGGAAGATACGGAGTAAGAACAGTCCTTGTATCCACTTCACATCTAATATATATATATATATATATCATATCTAAGGAATGAAATGGAAGAGCATCTTTGAAATAGAAATTTTTTTTATGGCATATGGTTTAAAGATGTTCCCAAATTTCTACTTATAGTCAAATTTAACAAAGTGCAGTTAAGTAACTATGTGACCAATTTTTTCTTGCTGATGTTTTTGTGTGTTATTTTTTGCAAAGTTAACATAACAATGGCTTACAAATTATATGCATATTACTTTGAAAAATCCGATAAAACTATTGCCATAAATATATTATTATATACTACCAAAGACAATATTATTAAATGAAAAAAAATTCTGTTTAATCGCGTTTTATTAAATTTTAGGACTATTTTATAGTTAATGTATTAAGGGGAAAGGGTATTAAACCTTAATTGAAGCATTGAAACATTTTCTGTTATTTTTCTTTGAATGACCCTAAGTGTCACAATTAAGCTTATTTGTGAGCCTTAGTGACTGTCTGTATCAAGAAGCATATTAAAATCCTAATTTTGGTGGTCTTTAAACAGTTGTGAGGTAATCTTCACAAATA
>CABFPE010000425.1:203625-217140 GCA_900660155.1 Hofstenia miamia
GATTTGAGGCTGACATATCAACAGAACCCACAACTGGTCAATTGCTGAAAGCGCCAACTGTGAGCTGATTCGAGGGCGATTCAGTTGAAACCATCAGCATGGACTCACTTGACAGTGAGCCAAGCACTAGTAGACCATTACGGATTACACAGCTAAACGCCCCATCCGAAAGCACATCCAAAAGAACAGTGCGCTCAAAAGACAGAGAGAAAAGAATGTCAAAAATAGACGGGGAAACCCTGCACCCCTACTTCACCAGAAACAAAAAGTCATATATGAAGAATAGTGAAAACAGAGGGCAGCAACTTACCCATAGTATTAGATGCACAGAAAAGACTGAGGGTCAATACGATAACAAGCTATCAAAGAGAACTGGATGAGATGGTAGAAAGGCCATACATGCGCAGCACGGTTCATGTCACATTTGAAGAAAACTTCACATTAGAAACAGTCCAAGGAATTATGGCATACATTGAACAAATCGCATGAATACCAGAGATTAATATCAACAAAGATAACTTAATGATTATCCACATTTTGAAAGAAAAGAATACAACAAAAACAGCTAGACCAAACGCTGAGGATGGCAAAGAGTGCAGGGCATAAGAATAGTGATCACTGGGAGAACTACACTCGAAGAACTACCACCATTCCTGGGCGAGTTACAAATACAAGTAGTGTTCTTATGGGAGAAAATAACGATGGAGACGAAAGTCCCAGAATTGATATGCCTAGATTTGCAAATCGATTACTGGGAGCCTATTGCAGATTGATGGTAAATCCGTGTATAGCAATTGACTTATATAAACAAATAAAAACTATAGAGATGACGACAGATGCAGAGGGCGTAGAGAAAGCAAATACACTATTCATCAAGTGTAGCCTCACACAAAGACAAGATAATATAAGAAGATACAGGAGATATGGAAACAAATGAAGTTACAAAAGAAAAAGATGTGTATAAGAGACAGAAATATATATCGAGGCCCCATCGAAAAAATACCACAAGACAGTTGAGGTAGCACTCACAGAGATCAATAGAGCGTACGAGCTGAACTCAACAAAGGATTTCAAAAACATAATATTCGAAGAGAAAAACGTCCCGGAAGTTAGATTCAGAACATCAGCATGGTTGTTAGCAATATTGACGACACAGGAGCAGGAACTAAGGCTACCAATCTCGAGATCAAGCTGACACAAACTAACAAAGGCAAAAAACTATGAGATAGCACTGTCCCCGGTAAACACACAAACGAAAAACTGGTTGTTGAAAGGACATGTAGAGAAGCTGACATCTCCCGACAGAATCAAAAGGCCAATGCAAGAGATCGAGAAATTTATAAGCAGACTAATTGTCAACAAAAGTCCAATGGGAAGAATGTCGACAGTGGACATGGTGAACATAACAGGAATTGCACCAGAAGAGATAACAATATTCGCCAAACCCATGAGGAAATATATGTGGGGTGCCACCTCTGAAATGCGACTAAGACAGGTCAAGACGGAACCATGGCTAACAACAAAGAAAATTATAAAAAGAAAGATAGTGGACACCAAAGAGATCGCAAACATGATAAAGAGCAAAAATATACAACAAACGCTAGAACAAGACATGAAAAGGTATGAAAAAGAGAGCCCTTGCTGTACATTCGTGAAGGTAATAAAGAATGCAGAGATGATGCGAACGGGAGGAATGTAAATGAGATGTGTCTCATCTTTTTATAAATAAACCTGCTTATATTTTTATCTCTTTCTTAGACTTTTATAGTATTGTAATAAGCGAGATAATGGCGATTGTTGGCATAACTAACAACGATTTATCAATATGTTTAGGCCTAATATCCAGATATTTTATTATTAGGTAAAACTTAACTGCCAATTTTGCTCTGAAATCGATGTTGCAATAAGCTGTTTGCATGTAAACAAATCTTAAGAAAAGGGAACCACAACAGGAGCATTTATATTCTGCTTCTCCCTTATCAAAAAATTTCATAAAAATTTATTCTATATGAAAATGAAATTTGCGTTTATTTTAATTTGTATATGTATTCTTACACGTTCTACAAAACTAATGCAATCTCATTAAAAAATGTTGACAAGTTTTTCATTATATGAAATTTAATTGAGTGATTTACAAGCCCTCTAGTTGGAAAGTAGTTCAGTCAAATTAAATATTTACAAATATTATTTGAAATTGATGGATTCAATAGATTGCCATGTTTGAACTAATAGCTCCAGTCCAATGACGCATTATCATTTGCTCTCTCAAATAATGTCTAGAAATAATTAAGATTATATGCTAATGCACCAACATTCAGTTTATTTATTTATTTGTATTAGAATTTGAAAAAAATTGATTGCTTTTTTGAAATCGAAATATTTTTGATATTAAATTCATATAGTTTAGTTAAAAAATAAAATCTAAATATAATTGATCAAAAAGTTTTCAATTCCTGAACAGTTATTGAATACCAGATTCATGTATTTTACAACCCTAACCCTAACCCTAACCCTAACCCTAACCCTAACCCTAGCCTAAGTCGATCATTGAATCCGAAATGAACTGTATATTTCTTCAGAATTATTTGCAACAAATGAAAACTACAAGTGCAAAACTAAGTTATAATAGCTCAGAACTATTATTGAAAATAAAGAATCAGTAGAAATTTGTGCCTTCACCATTCGATTAGATAATTGGCTAATATTCCACGGATTTAAATACAAGAGTAAACGAACTGGGATGATGACTACAATTCTCTCCAGATCTAGCATTAAAGAAATCTCCGCCTCAAAAACGTAACACTAAATACAATATTCACCTGGTCTTCAAGCTTGCTGTGTGTGCTTAGAATTTTAACTTTGTTGCGTACACAACACAACCTGTTGATTAGAGCATAAAAATCAACGGTCATCAAATTTACAATATTGCCTATATCCGGCCATTATTTGTGTGTAGTCGACCTAAATAATGGAAGGGAAATTTCATTATTTATCTTTGACTATGAATGTATTTTTAAAATATGGTAGAAAATAGCAAGCTTACATTCCTTTTTCTAAATTTTATATTCAATCATTTTCATTTCCTAAGAATTTCGACCTTGAAATAGTTTTACCTATTCTATTGTTTTAAAAAGCTGAATACATTCTCAAAAGTAGGAGCGCTTGATTTTTACTGAACTGGTGAGCTTTGTCCTGTTTGAAGATTAATAAATTCAAGTTAGACTACATATTTAACATATAGACTTAATATTGAACTCAACAAATATTCACTGGGTATGTATTTTTCTTTGATAATCATTTCGATGGACCTCTTGTGTTCTTGGTGTCCGTAAAATTCAAATTTTAGTAAATATTTCGACTTCCTGTGTGAGTATAGTAATTATTTAAGTTGTGATAAAGCTGAAATTATTGTTACAGTGGATGAAATTGCCATTTCTAAGGTTGATTGTCATAGTTTTTTGGTAGCTTTTTAAAAATTTAGTTATCTTTTAATTTAATAAATTCCAAATATAATCTGTTTTATATTTTATGACAATTTGTTTAAAGCTTATCAATAAGTTAGTTGTGAAATATAAAGATGGTGAGGAGCAGGACGAAGTACTATAGTGAACTAAATGGAATTATGTTGGGCAATAGGATTTGTGATTATATTGATATTTTTCGATTATATTTCATATAATTGAAACTAGCAATGCATATTTTAGATGTCCTTCTCTATGAAATTAGAGCTAGTATTTCTCATTACTACTAACAGTAGCACCGGGTGTGATGTTGCAGGATTTAACCTAATTTTGTGAAAACTGCTATGTACGGAATTGCTATAATAACATGTTAATTTGTGTATAGATATTTTATTTACAATTTTTCTCATTAGCAGCAAATTGCCTTACAAAATTTCTCCAGTTTTTCATAGAATATCAGGCAAATTTGTAATTGAAACTATGAAGCAATCTCAAATTGATATTTTAGTTAAAACTGAAAAAAAATTTGAACTAAAATTGTCAAAGAAATTTCACGTTTCTAGAACAGGACACATCTTGATCACGAAACTGCTTCATAGAAAGTTATTTTCCTAAAATATATAGTTGCATAGCTGATGTTAATTACTTTTTGTATTTCTATGCATTTGTGAAACCCTGACCCTCAATATAACATTAAATGCACATCTCAATTGTGAAAGTTCTATGACACATTATACTTGATATGAATTTTCATGTATACACTAAAACTATCTTTAAATGAATACATTAACTTAATTTTCTAAACAACTAGATCAATGAATGAAAATGATTTTGACATTTATTGTATGCAGAATGCTTTTAGACTTTATCTCAGTTTCTAGAATGATATAGAATCATCACCCAAGCTGAGATGAGCTCTTAAAAGTATCTATTTAGTTACACGGCCATGCAGTTTCTCCTTAGCGGGGTAATGTCTATCTTTGTTTAAGCCTTTGTCGCTAATATTCTTTACAATCGAACTAACTAAAATAAGATAACACGTAAGCATAACAAATAACCACTACTGTTTAGGTAGATCCAAGAGACTCCAGATCGAAGTTACAGAAGTGGGCAACTACCTGAAGCAGTATCCAGTCGCCGAGAGTCCATCCACTTTTCCGAGAGTTGCATATTCTAGCAACTCAGCTCAAGCTCAGTAGGACAATGTTTATACGTGTGCCCTAACTATTAATGCTAATAAAAACCAGTCAAAATTCGACTTAAAAATTCACACTCAACAATGTGTGGTGTTAAGTTAATAACATAATATGCTAAGATGCAGGGACACTAGCTGCTGAATAAATAAAACTACGTAGTAAATAGAGCAGCTTCCTAGCCTCACACTCAATGTTGTGTGGTGTTAACATAATAACATAATAAGCAATGATGCACTGAAACTAGCTGCTAAACAAATAAAAACTATGTAATGACTAGACCAGCTTCCTAGCCTACACTTAGTACACTTAAAATAGCAACAAGGCATGACACTAGCTGTGACAAGATAAAAATAACTATATACAAACTAACTATAAACTAGAGCAGCTTCCTAACCTACATTTAAAAATAATAAAAAGTTAGCAACACGATATAGGAAATGAAATGGTCATTATTGGTCGATTTTTCAAATTACATGGGATGATGCTAATTCTATTAAATGATAAATATGGTTTCTTTTTCTTTCTTTCATCATTTCATTGGATGATGCTACAATGATACTAAGATACAATGGAGTTGAGATTATCTCAGTTCTAAAATAATATACACATTTTTTTAAACATGTGATAGCTTTCAATCTCATTTGATATTCCAAGCTTCTAAATAGTGATTACTAGATACGTAATGATTTTTCAAATAATCAATCGATTTCAATTACTGCTTTCTTAGGCTATGCTGAAAGCATGTGATCATATCAATAGTTTATTTCTATCAAATGCTGATTGAAAAAACAAGAAAATTAAAATAATCACACCACAAGATATCACAGGAAATACTTTCGACACTACTATACATTACAGATGTTTTGGTGTGGCGTGCAGCATTATATGCTGTTGTAAGCTTGGAAAGTCTGTACATCATTAATTTGAAACTTTATAGAGAAATCCCAATTACTAAAACTCTATTAATAACAATTCCTAAAATACTGCACTGTGCTTTAGAGCTCATAGTCAATGAAAACTGAACAAAATCTCATATATATGCATGGGTTTCTACTATAGTGACTGTAGTTTCAGATGTTTGATGATCCGTTTTAGAAGTTGCAATAAATGTAAAGGCTTTCTTATTGTCGTTTAATTCTATATCTGTTAGATTAATATTCTGATTAGCTTTTAGTTAACTTGGAAATTTTTGGGTAAAAAAATTATCCAAGTATTCAGTGGCTACATGACTACAATGTCTGCCGCGGCCTCCGGTATCCTGCACTGCCAGTGAATTAAATGGTAGATCAATTGACAAACGAATCGCAATAGAATTTTAATGCTAATTTGAACAGCTCAGATCTGGAAAACCAAAATCATTTGACAGAAAAAACTGAAGGTGCTTGTAGTTCATTAATACTGATAAAATGGCCTTCATTTTGACAACAAAATGAGATCAAGAACACGGTCTATAAATAAGTTGTAAGCAGAAAAGGACTGCGTAAATTTAAATTAAAATTTTATCTGGTTCAAAAACATTTCACTCATTTTCCAAAATTTTTTTGTCAATTAAATTTCACAAATATTAATAAATCTCTATTTAAAAAATACGATTCAATTTCATATGAAAATTTTATATTTATTCATTTCTAAAAATCCTGAATTTCTGCACGTTTCTTATTGCGCCATTGGAGTAATATTTCATTTGTAAAAAGTGTTGTTTTATTAGGTCTGCATTTTATATTGCACTCAACTCAAGCAATTGAGGTATGCTTTTTATGCCTCTGATGCCAAATTTAAAATTTTTTAATTTGCACAGAGGATCTTTTTTTAAACGTATTAAGTTTCTGCTAAGTGTTAATATCTAAGTTAAGAAAATGAGAGAAGCATTCATTCTCTCAAATTTTCATTCATTTATTTTGCTAAACGTGTCTAAATACTAAGTTTCATTTCATTATTCGAAGTTCATTCCCACGATTTAGACTTTAAATTTTAATAAATTTAAATCTGTATTAAATCAATCATATGATATAGTAGGTAAGCACTAGAGAGTGACACCGGGATCCGATGAAACCCGACCAGACGTCGGGCTTAGAGTCAGGTTCGGCCGCAAAACCTAGATTGATTGTTCAAAAAGTTAGTGAAGTTAATCATCACTTTATTTGAGAAAGATCCAAAACGCTGAGTCGTCAGAAAACTATTAATGTTAATCCTCATTTGATTGAAGAGATCCATAACATCAAATATTTCGAATAAATGTCAACGTTTCGTGTCTGGTCGGGTTCAGGTAGAAAAGTTTCTTGTCGGGTTCGAGTCCATACTTAATTCATATTGTCACTCTCTAGTAGGCACTACGTTCACATATCATTCCCGAATGGGAATTATTTTGATTCGAGGCTTCTTATATTAGACGTAGCGCGCACTAGTGATTTTAAATTTACGTAAATACGAAATTATTTAGTTTACAAATAGAACACAGAGCTTTCTTTACGTCAACGCGCACTAGAAATTTAATGATCACAGAAATTAAAAAATTACGGCTTGATCTATTTTCGCGTTGATTAAACTGTTGTCACATAAAATAGAACATAGCGTTTTCAGGTTGTAACTTGAAAGGAATACCGAATATCTCAAAACGAATACCAAAAATCTCAAAACGGATACTGAGAAAATGTAACTACGGAAACCTTTGTTAGCTTTCAACCAATAACAATTGCTATGAAATCATGTTTATGGCATTTAGACACAGAATTAAATAATGTAATTTGTTGGGGGTTATGACTGCAGCTCGATATTCAAATATAAGGCAAGTTTAGAAACTTTATTTGGATTTGAAAAAATTTTTAAATAAACATGAATACGGTAATTAATTAACTATTATAAATAAAAACATTACAATAATAATAATATGATTGTCTCTTTAAACTATGTCCCATATACATCTGTTTTGAGAAATTTGGTATTCGTTTCAAGTAAGCCTACCAACCGCGTTTTCAATGGACGTACACGCACTGCAATAAATTAATTGAACAATTCGAACGATGAGAGGCATTGATTCATTCAGAAGCGAACTTCGAATTATAATTTATAGCTAAAAAACAATTCTTACAAGCAGTTTAAAAAAAGTTATTACTATAGCTTTATAAAGAAGAGATTTATTAAACATATTGGACTGAATTAATTGACTTGGAAAGAAGAATCAAGATATTATTCAGCACATTTCCTGTATTAAATACCAGAGCTTATATATTATTTTCTCTGCCTGATAGTGAACATATAAGATATATAAGTATATGCAACATTTGACATTGCTTAGCCTAAATGTACATGTATAATCTAAATTTTGAAAATGCAAAATCAGATATTTTTTCATGCTAATTTTCTGTGACCGCTTTGGTGTATGCTAGATACTTCACACTAAACATTTTGTTGTTTTGATATTTTTAAAAATTGTGGCCCCTAAAAATATTTATAGTAAGTTTTATTTCCAGGCTTGTCCATTTGCAATTGGAATCTAATTGGATTCCAATTGGACATTGGAATTGGTTGGACAAAAAAATTTGCTATTCATTGGATTCCAATTGGATTTTCAGTGGAAAAACTTTCAAAATATCGCAGCTGTTTTTAATGATGAAGTTTGCTTAATAATTGCTCATACTGGTAAAATAATTGCTTTTAATATAGGTCTGATAATACTCTGAATGCAATGCGCTATAAAATGGTAACTAATTGCAATATTGTCTTTTAATCAGTACCGTTTTGTAAAATTTTATTTGATTAGAATACAAGGTCTGGACCAGAATTATTAGGCTTTTTATTCTAATCGGATAACATATGATTCTTAAATTCATTGGTTGCATTGCTATTTATGTCCTTTAATTAAGCCTGCACAGCAATTCCGTCATGATCTGATATACATACATACGTCCATATGTGTGATCTCATAGTAGGCAGAATTCCGAATGGGGAAAACCTTGTGCATACTTTGTGTCATTTTATGACACTATATTATCAACAGTTCTAGGATATTTTGTATGTGAAAACTTTATAAACCATACTAAGCTTTTCCTTTCTGGAAGAATTCTACTTTCTTGCTAAAACTAAATACGATGATTTACATTGAGGAATGTGATTTCAAATTTTCTTCTGTCATGCTTATCCGTCTTTGAATTAAAATCTCACAATATTTGTTGAAAAATCTCTCTAAGCTAACACCAGGGGGAATAGTCTTGTGAATCTCCTACTAACATATAGCACCGACTATTACAAAACTCCTAAAATATGAATTTCTACCTTATTGCCCATATTGCATTGCATACTATATATTCTAATAACTAAGAGTTAATTCATGTGGCCAAAGTGCTGTTGTGCGAGTCAAACAGGAATCATAAGTCCAGCTGAACTAAGCACTAGCTCAAGAGGTGTTTCTAAAGCTTGTGTGGTTAGATAAGATCTTGCTACTTACCTACGATTTGTAAGGGAAATTCTTCCGATGTGATAGGAGATCAAAAATTTTCATCACACTGAAGTTCCGTGGCATTTAGCACATATCTTATATTCTGGCAGGGAGGAAGATGGTACATATTTTGCTATTAAACAGTCTTCAACTTCGGAGTTTGAATAAAAATACTACAAATCTTTGGATTCCTTTTCGGAGTGTTTTGTAGGTTGAAATTTTAGTGATGAGGCACCTTCCAATATGTCCCAGTTTTAAAAAACACAACTATGCACTTTGATGAGTTTCAAAATTTGTAAAACGTAGACAAAAAGTATTGTATGAAACATTTTAAATTTTGCTCCGAAATTTAATATATATGATATGAAATCAAAAACATCTAATGTATGTTGCAAAGAAAATTTTCATAAGCAAACTCAAGCTTACATTGGAATTCGATTGGATTCCAATTAAACAATTTTTAAATTTTTGGATTGGATTGGATTGGACGAAAAAATCTGTCCAATGGACAAGCCTGTTTATGTTTAGAGAACAAATAAATGTATTTCCAGGTGCGGTCCCACCCTCTTAGTGACACCACTTGTAACTATGACACGGTTCCAACCAATGAGGCAGAAAAATTTCCTTAAGAAAATTTGTATTTGAATAATGCTATTCGAAATAATTACAGTAATTGATCAAAACAGTACGCATTCTTTCGAAAGTTATTAAAGAACTTTATAGAGTGTTCATCTTCACACAATCTATCTAGAATAGTCCCTTATTACGTCTTTCTGGTAATTCATTTATTGCCCGTAAGACATGCTATGACTTAATGAAATCCATTCTAAAATGGACGATTGAGAAGATTAGAAATCACTAGTGCGCGCTTGAAAATTTTTTGATAAACTATTTAATTTTTAAATTTTTTAGTTTTTAAATTAAATAATCAACAGTGCGCGCTTAGCCTAAATCAACAAAAAATATATTCTGAAATCTGAACATAATTTAAGAATTGATTTAAGTTGATAAAAGTGGGTCCTGTGCTAACAAATATTCCTTTAAAAACAATTTTGAATGCAAATATCTTATAAAAATAAGATTTGAATCAGCATTAGGATTTAATAAATAATAGATATACATAAAAATTGCTTGAGACAATTTTCAAAATGCATTTGAATATGAAGGCTCTTTATAAATTACTGATTGAAATAACAATTTTCAAATAAGTTTTACATTGGAATATCTATGTATGTACTGCCAATGCAATTCGCCAACATATTTACATAGGGTAGCATAGTTATATAAAGCTTAGCCTAACGAGAAAACTTAGCAAAATCATAACTCGTAACTCGACTCTAACTCGCGAGTTAGGGTTCCAACTTGACTCAATCCTAAAATAGTCACTTTGTAGGGGCCCAATCTCATCGTTTGCCATCTTAGAAAACCAATTGAAATTATTGTAACAATTCGTACATTAGTGTTTAAATGCATACGATCCATTGCTACTAGAAAACGCCTTTTCGTTTTGGTATAGGCTTATCACTTTTTCTTCATATGTTGTTCCCTATAATAAATGTCAAAAAACTCATGCTGATTTTAAATTTTTCAATACATTTGGAGTTCATTGTATTGTAAACATCTGTTTCTTTCAATTTCCAAATTTTGTAAACATTAAGGGGATGCCACACAATTAGTCGTTTGACTGTAGTCAAAAAACATTTTTGACTATAGTCAAAAGACTAACTGTGTGGCACTCCCAAAAGGTGACCTTTTCTGTTTACGATTAGTCAAATTTTGAAATAGAAATTGTTCTAATTGAAAATGACTATTAGTCAAAAGACTAACCGTGTGGCACCTCCCAATAGTCCACTTATTGTAATTTTAAAAGAAAATGGGAATAGTTTGATTTTAAATAACTTTGCACTTTTATCTTAAATGTCATTAATAAATAAACAATATGAATAAAATGGTGGCCATTAAGATAGAATATTTGACAAAAGAATGCAAAACCGCAATTTTGACTATAGTCAAAAGACTATAACCGTGTGGCACCCCCTTTAATTCCGACGATTGAAAGAATAAGATATAATAAATTGCGAAATGTATTTGAGAGTATTACCAATAGGCATGCACTATTTATTAAAAACTTAATCAAAGTACATTTGAACATGAAAGCTCTTTACAGGATGCCACTGTTCGCCCTCTGTAGAATACATCATTACATACGAATATTTTTCTTTGCAATTGTCACCACACTCATTAAATTCAGCATCCACCATTTTACAAAACCATTGGAATCGTTGGCAGATAATGTTACTGAACCAATTCGGACATTCATAAAAAACTGCACAACTGGAATTATCAGTAAATGGCATTCCATTATGCATGTCACTAATCTTGCTCGTTCTGGATTCAGTTCCAGTTAAAAATATTCTGTAACTTTCTTTTCTATTTTTAACTTGGAAATCTTTAAAACAAAGTGTGTAATAATTATTGTCAATGAGGGAATGAAATGTAACGTTCAATTTGGCTTTAGAATACCTCGTTAATCTGGAAAGTTTGTCAAGTCCAATCCAATAATTTTTAGAATTAACGAATCTTTCCAATCGCATATATTCAATTGTTTGATTTGTGAAATCCAAATCATTTCCAAACCTTTTTATAACGGTTACAACTTTCTGATTCTCTTTGTGGTACCAACCAGTTTTTTTCGAAGTTGGCTCAGGAATTTCGGAGTCTTGAGTTTTGTACAATGAGCACATTGAGTTGTAATTATGAACTGCTTTACATTCATTCTTGTCATTACATTTGTGGAAGCATCCGTTCAATCCTTTAGTGATATCAATTATTTTATCCAATTTATGTATAGCACATTCGCTTTTCAAAATTGTGTATATTTATATTAACCCTAAGTCAACTTAAAGATATTATTTCAAAAATGTGAGTGACACATCAGTAACTAAAGCAGTTGTGGTAAAATAAACCAAGGTTAATCAATGGGCGACCTTGTGTGCAGTAAAAAATTTATATCGTAATTGCATTGAAATCTCTTCGATTAGCACAAACAACAATCATGAATGTTATGTCAAATAGCAATATGGCGCAAATGAAATTGTTGCTAGATTATTAAGAAATATATTTAAACTTTGCAAAAAACTTCAATAGCTTCTTTATCATCATTATATTACATAACTATATTTTAGAAGTAAGCTTTAAAAAATATAGATTTAACACATTGACTGCCATGGGGTTTTCAGTGATCTGGCCCACTGTGCCACGATATTTTTTTCTTATAATTACATGGTAATCGATGTACAAACACGATCCGTGCCCATCTTAGCTCCGACTTACAAATAACACCTGAGATTTTTGACATTTAAGTTACCTGAGATATTGCTCCGTGAAGTCCCAAGGAGACAACGAAGACCTACACATCAAGAAAATGAGCCAGAAGAGCAGCTGAGAGAGCAAACCGAAGAGCAACCAATGGAACAATCAGAAGAGCAAGAACAGGCAGGTGGGCAGACAGAAGAGGAGGCGGAAGAGGCTACAGGAGAGCCCCAAAGAAAAAGACGAAGGACAAAAGTTATTCAGAAACCAGAGATAGTACTTGCCTACAACAAAGGAAAAGTGGGTATAGATGTATCTGACCAAATGGCTTCTTATGTTACAACTTTGAGGAAAGGGGTCAAATGGTATAGAAAATTAGGGTTGGAGTTGCTACTTGGCATGTCAGTGGTTAATGCTCTTATTATCTACAAGGAAGCAACAAGAAAAAAAATAAAAATTCGAGAGTTTAGAAAGAGTATAGCATCGGTGCTTCTTGAGTGTTCAAGGATCACAAAGAAACCAGTTCAAAAACAGATGCATGTTATGAAAAAGAGATTAGATGATCAAAATAAGCCAAGGACTCTTGCCTGTAAGCCATGCTATGAAAAATTTACAAAGGAATTAGGAAGTAAAGCAGCCAGGAAGAAAAATAAAAAAACCGTGTTCTATTGCCCTAGTTGTGAAGATCAACCCCAAATGTGTTATGAATGTTTCATCTCCATCCATGAGAATAAAACTAATGAATAAACAGCAGATATAAAACTTTTTGTACCTCATCAGTTGAATTTTAATGTAGTAAAACACTCATAAATATACATTTGCAAGTTTATATTATACATAAAATATTTACTAAGAGAGAGGGAATTAAAAAAAGTTTATCTAAGAAAAAAAAACGACACTATGCCAACAAGGATTTCAAAAACATTCCCCAGCATGCCACACATAATAAACACCATAAGAAAATGCATTGGGTGCATCCAGAATGTAGTATACAGCCTTAAAATCAGAAAATAAGTTGCATCCTCTTTTGTGGATACATGGCACATTTGAGAAAGGCCAGATCTCCACTTATCTGGAGACATGGCAGTCAATGTGTTAAACGTATTTGAAA
>CABFPE010000425.1:221463-234611 GCA_900660155.1 Hofstenia miamia
GGTGCTTCTTGAGTGTTCAAGGATCACAAAGAAACCAGTTCAAAAACAGATGCATGTTATGAAAAAGAGATTAGATGATCAAAATAAGCCAAGGACTCTTGCCTGTAAGCCATGCTATGAAAAATTTACAAAGGAATTAGGAAGTAAAGCAGCCAGGAAGAAAAATAAAAAAACCGTGTTCTATTGCCCTAGTTGTGAAGATCAACCCCAAATGTGTTATGAATGTTTCATCTCCATCCATGAGAATAAAACTAATGAATAAACAGCAGATATAAAACTTTTTGTACCTCATCAGTTGAATTTTAATGTAGTAAAACACTCATAAATATACATTTGCAAGTTTATATTATACATAAAATATTTACTAAGAGAGAGGGAATTAAAAAAAGTTTATCTAAGAAAAAAAAACGACACTATGCCAACAAGGATTTCAAAAACATTCCCCAGCATGCCACACATAATAAACACCATAAGAAAATGCATTGGGTGCATCCAGAATGTAGTATACAGCCTTAAAATCAGAAAATAAGTTGCATCCTCTTTTGTGGATACATGGCACATTTGAGAAAGGCCAGATCTCCACTTATCTGGAGACATGGCAGTCAATGTGTTAAAGGTATCACAGGCGTTAGTGGATAAATCTACTTTACAAATTTTATACTTTATTTTGAAATAAATTAGACATTAGCAAAGTATATGCAATCATTTATTTATTTTTTGCCGATGTATGCACTTTAGTATTAAAAATCCTAGTATAATAGGTATGTAAGGGGGCGTTGTGTAGATTGACCTCTTCATTAAATTTAAACATTAGGATTAGTAAACCAAGTTCATCTATGATTCTATACTTGTTTAAATGTAAAATCCAATATCCATATTTTGCTATTTCCAAATTCTGAATGACATTGCATAAAAGGGGAAGCCTTCCATTCTCCTTAAACCTTTGTTGAAAATGTAAAATGATCAATTTTAATCGTCAAATCAGGCAAATATGCCATTAAAGCCATTTGAATCGGTGCAAAGCTAAACAAAATTTTGTATTTCCTTTGTCATCAATGGTGTTGTAATTTTTATGTAAAAGTATTAATTATTATATTTATAATAAAACTTAATTTTTTGTAACTTCACACCCGTTATAACTTTAAAGGTATAATTTATTTCACATTGCGAAATTGTCAAATTGTGATTTTTGTATCAAGCTGCATAATAATATCACCTGGATATTTTGTGCTTAAAACCGTATTTACATAAGCAGTATAAATATACTTGAATGACTGAGGGTTAATAAATGTTGGTAGAATACAAAATTTAGTGGTTAAGGATATAATTTTGGAATTCTCATTGACCTTCAATATTTTTTGATACAGAATATGTCAGAAAAAATACTCTTCGTGTGTAAAAAATAGTGTTTTGGATATTTTGATGATTAGTGACGAAGTGTACAATCCAGCAGTGTTTTACTTACAATTAAAGTTAACTTTGGAATTCCTCAAAGAGATCCTTTAATAAGTGTGCTGTTATTCACAGCATAACAAAATTTTTAAACTATATATACTATTAGATTTGATTTTAGTAACTATTGAGATAATTCAAGACAGACAGTTTCCATTTTCAAAACTAACTTAAAGAACGATTTGTTTGATTATGCGAATGCTTTAGAAAAGATTTTCAAGAAGGCACGGATTTTTACAATTTTCAAACAAACAGAGCTCAAATTCAATAGAAAAAATGAAAATAGAAGTTGTGGTTATTTCTAATAAAAGACAAATAATCAAGCAAAAAATAGAAACTATTAAATTCAAATACATTTAGCAGTTTTAATTTAACATTTTCTAAATTTCAACATCTTGGAAATCATGAGATATTGCGGTCTTATTAGTGAAGTTGCTCGAATAGTGAATGTTGTACTAAGGCGTGATTATATGCTTCTTTCTATAAAGTATGCCGAACAAGCAAATTAAATAATCAGAGGTCTTGGATATGAAGGCTGCTTAAGGTTAATTCCAAACTAGCGTGCCAGTTTAAGACCGGTAGTCAAGAGGAAAACCCTTTGATAAAGTGCTGAAAAGCTTAGAGTTCTCAATAAGTATTGTAGTTAATATTGAAATAGTATGTCTATGTAAGTGATCAAAAGTTGTAAGCGTACAAGCTAAAATATATATATATATATATCACTGTGCGCAATTTTTTTGATAAAAATACTGTATCTATTGAAAGGTGTAATGAAAACATAATATGGTCCCAATATAGACTTCCGTTTAGAAAACATGGAGTAATTGATTTGACTCTAATTAATGCAGAACATGCGTATAAAAATCTTATGTTGATTATCTAGTTATAGTAACACAAATGAGTCATTCATTTACATATAATTTTCATATTTCATAAATAAATAGTCGCTTAGACAATTCGCAGCTGCTTACAGTTTAAAACGCTTCTGACATGATTTTAATGCTTGATGTGTTCTTTCTTCTCCTTGCTCAGATACATTTGCCAGGATTAAATCATGATTTATCCCTCAAACAATGAATCTTTAATGACATGTTTACATTGATAAATTTGTTTTTTAACAGTGATATAGAATTACTCTGATTGAGAAAACATTCTTTTAGTAAAGCAAACCATTCGGCTTCTTTTTCATTGAAATCATAGAGAGCTAGTTTGAATAGCTTTTTTTAGCTCACTAACTTTTCTAATTCACTAGGTGGTTTTTTAAAGAATAATGCTTTCAATAAATCCTTACAAGGATATGCTTAATACCATGTGTTACTACACCCAGTATCGAATAATGAAACTTTCCTGATGAGTGATTCATTTGTGATGGAAAAATTGGATCTTTGGTACAACTATTTCGTGCTGGCCATTTTTTCTTTCAACACTTTCTGTTTGCATGAGGTTGATATATGTACCATGAACACGGAATTTGGAATGGCTACATTTATTAGCAGTTATATGCAACATTACTTTGAAGTCACAACAGAATGTTTGACTTATTAAATAGGGAATCTTTTCAAAGATTAATTCAAAGATTTTTGTAGTTCTTTTGCATGCCAATAAAACGAACTATAACTAAATCCTTATTATTTGCTAATAAAGCTATTTTCAGAGAGCCTTAGCCACTATCAATGAAAACACATTCATCGTCAAAGTTAAATTCCATGGCATAAAAGCGCTAGATCCTTTATATAGAAAAATGATTTGCTAAGAATTTTTTTTGCCATATCTTTCGATTGTATTCTTGACAACTTTTTCCTTAATATGCTTCATAAAGATTATGAATTGAGTAACATAGAACATGTTCCTAACTCTTACTCTTCTATAGGATTAAGTGATTTTCTTTTCTAAGTTGTAATAGGGAACAAATGTGATTAAGCCTTTCTGGTTTTATTAAATCAGACTCAATGTCATTAGAAGAATAACCAGAAGAGGAATCACTGCACACTAAATCATCAAAGGTAATCCTTCCACTTCTAGAAACGGTTAGGTTTGACGGTAAATTGGACTTTTTTACTAAGTTTTACTGAATGAGACTTAGCTATTGATTTCGTAGCTGTGCATGGTTTTTGCTTTCGAATGTTTCAACCACTTGATTTAGTTTTAGAAAGCTTCTTACAGAAGAAATGATCACCATATTCAGGATTGTATTCCCTCAAAACACGTAGATAATCTGTGGCAAGTTAATCATTATACAAGCTCTTTTGCACGTTCAGCAAATGCGGCTTGTACCAAACGATTTTCTGGAGTCCACTAGCAGAAATAAAATTTCTTTTCGAAATTCTCAACAATTTTTCCATAAAAGAGGTATTGCTATCTTTCCTCGCTTCCCACGAATGAAGCAAAACTCTTGTTTTCGCTTTAGACATTGTAGCATCCTTAATTGCATATTCACTGAGAAAATGACATAAAATGACATAGCAAATATCACATTTTTAACAAATTACTAAAATTAATCAATGCATTGATAAATTTACACAATTAATTACGTTAAAAAATAATTCTGCCTCTTGATGATGAATTGTACTCTACAGAATAGAAGAATTATTTCAATTATATTACTGTAGTATATTCATATTATATAAGGTATTTGGAGAAAATACAATATTTCATACACATTTTGTTCAATTTAAATGTTTCAAGTTATATTCAGAAGTCAAATCAAAATTGTTTAAACTTCAATTAAAATATTCTATAGTTTGATTAAACTACGGAAGCCTATATGAGGAAAAAATAGTCAATATTTCATTTTGATGTTATCTCACATCGAAAATAAAAAAAAATTATAAAGGCGAGAACTGCTGTTGCACAATGATAAATATATTTTTTTCTCAATCTTTGAATTACAATATTCTTGAAGTTATTATCATAATAATTAAAAATTATCTACATGTGACATGATTAAGTTTTTTAGTAAGACGTATGCTATGTGTTTGTAAAACTATCACAATTTGAATGATATTGAGCACCACTCAAACCCCTTGAAACAAGGAGGTGAGCTAGAGCTTCGTAAAAAAATTCGTGGAAAAAATTTAAAATCAGCAACCTTAAACAGGGTTGAAATTTTTTGAACAATATCTTAAACGCTCATGATTCTCTAAAAATATAGGATATCCAAAATCTGAAAAGCGACAAAATGGAGAAGTCTCTCGTTTTCCACCTAAGGATATTCGTAGTATATTTGAGGTTAACGGACTTGGGACTTAGAAATCATAATTATCGGATTATAAAATTATGGGAAATTTCAAGAAATCGGAATTTTCATCAAAAAATTGTTGTTTTCAAGTACATATGGTACTGAAATGAAATTCTGTGCACAATTTCACCATTTTATGAGTGCAAATTCATTTACAATTTGCAAATATCCTAAAAGGCTTGGAGAAGAGTGCGGGAAATTTTGGGTTTGTCCAAGGACTGCATTAACATAGTCCTTGATTTCCCCTATTCAAAGTACAACAAGCTGTTTAAAAATATTTATTCCGTGACACTCTTGAATCATGCTTCAGTATTACATAGATGGGTAAAAATCTTGTAGTCACTAACGTTTCATTTTAATAAATTTACATACTTAACTTGTTTTTTGAATAAATTTCATTGAACAAACTACAAGAATCAAGTCTAAAATCAGTTTAATAATGAGAATAAATATGCCCTAAAAAATCCAAACAAGAACAGATTTTATTCTTTACCAGTTCATGTTTCATGAACAAATATTTCTTGGAAAAATTTGTTTTCAGAGAGGAATCTAGAATAAATATTCTGATGACAGCATTCTTTTAGTAAATTTTCACAACTTCCTTAACTAAATTTGAGCGTCCGTTACGCGTATTGACAAGACCAAAATAAAATAAACATTTGCAAGTAATCACTTTAAATAAAAAATTATTTCAATTTCTGCAACAGTAGGATTACATATTTAAAAAAAATTCGATTTTGTTCTACCTTAGCTCTTAGTAAGGAATTTTTCACACGCAGAAGTTTGGGCTGAAGCCCGTAGCCTCCCTGTACCACACTAAAAATGTACAGCTCTTAAATCAAGTTTAGGAGCTTAGTACAGAGTAGCTATAAAGTTATGAATATGAAAATAAATTTGAATAATAATGAAGAATATAGGAGTCAATTCAAAATATTAACTTAAACTCTTAAATGATTAGATATTCTCAATATGATCCAAATTTATGAGAATTTAGCTGATTTACACCAAATATGAGTAGTCCAAATTTACATAACAAAATAAATTTTATAAATTGCTTGAAAGGCTGTGTTTTGGATAAGTGACATGAATATTTGCACACTATGCTTGTTATTCACAAACAACCGTTTCTTTAAATAATTTTCAATTGGATAACAATAATTGAAAACGCTTCATACCAACTTTCAGGAAGACCGCGAATGGCTCCAAATCTTGCATTACTTTAATGCTATGATATATTATGGAATTTCCAGTGCAGGAAAATACAAATGTAACAATCCAGTGTAAGTGCATGACAAGTTAATTGAAGAATGAAAATAAATAGAATTTTGTGTTGTATATTGAAAAATTCATTATTTATGTTACTATTACGTTGTATGATAATGAATTTATATTCCTCTAATTAATTTCTAGATTATGTAAAAGTTTTTTCAGCTGGCCGCATATATATATGTAGTTAATTCAGAAGTTTTGGTTTCTTCACTATTTTCCTTATTAACCTTTCTAAATTGAAAAAAACCAGATTTTAAAACACATATTTTCAATATATTTATTATACTTAATATTAGCCTATTAAACATAGAAAAATGTTTCTCCAGGGAAATTCAAATTTCACACACTGGCTATGGCGGAAACATACCAAATGCGTTTTTAATTATCAAAATCAGCTAGTTGTCGTGGTTAATAGGAGTAAGTGATTCTTCTATTCTTACTCAAGACGAACAAGACATTGTGAAGAAATGTACTGGTATTCTTGATGTTGGTAGAATCCATTAAAATTTCCAAATTATTCATTATGCTGGTTGTGCTTTTTGGAAAGTACATTGACAGCAATTGAGAGTGCTGCTGAACCAGGAGGCTTATTTTGATTAAGTTGGTGCCCAATTGCACCCTTGCAGCAATCAAACAGTGAGCCCTTCAATGTGGCAATTGGAGTCTGCATATAATTGAAATAGTTACAAGAAATGAAAAGAAACACCAGGGTCTGTCGAACAATCAACAATCAAACCATTACTTTTCTGGCTGCGGTGGGAAGAAGTGAATCATAGAAGGCCCAGTATAGGACTAGCCATCATGCATTATCTAATTGATATATTTAAATTCCTTCTCTCAGTTTCCTGTAAGTTGTTTAGAGGAACAAGGTATTGGCTTATTAGTGTAGAAATATCTCCAACATTTTTTACTTTTTTTTTACTAAAGTCCGATTTTTTGTCATTTTTGTTAAAAAAAATAAGTTTTGTTGGATGAGACAGAAGAAATTTATCATGCCATGTCATACTTTGAATTTCATCAATTCTTTGAAGTCTAAAGCACTAGAACACTATTTATTATTAAGTTAAGATAATAAATCAAGTAGGTTAGTCTTTTAATAGACCATAGTTGGACGAAAAGTCAATTGAATTGTATCCTTAATTTATACGGGGGAGTCAGACTGCTAATTCTTTCCAAGAATATATAATCAAAGAGTTTTTCTGAATATTTGATTATGACATAGTTTCCGCCCGACAAAGATTAATGGAAAATTAGATTTTGCATATGTTAAAAAGTCTGTTCACATTATTTATTATGTGCTCTCCGTTAATCCTAAAGCTGTTTTTTAAAGTTGTAAAATGATTTTCAATAGAATAATAATAAACCTAAAAATAGTATGAAGTATGCATTTCTATTGCTTCCGTCCGACAATTAAGATTCATTTGCAATATCTTTCTAAAAAATTTTCTAAAGCTGGTTATTAGGTTGTTTTTAACTTAACAGAAGTGCACTTGCCCTACAACGTTTTCTATAGGCATAGAAATGATTGAATTTCACTTCGACAATTATAAGTGAATAAGAAATCAGCGTAATATGTGTACATACAAAAAAGGTAGATTGATATTAGGGTTACATCTATGAAATTATTCAAGCAATCATTGTCAATTGATTATACATGCATTATTTAGAAATTCTCTGCTGAAATTTGTTTGCAGGTAATTCAATGGATTTGTTAGAGAGTGTGTGAAATATGTATGTAAATCAAATGATGCGACATTATACAGATATAGAAAATTATATGTTTTAATGCAATTCACATAGAATATTATAATAGAAACATATGCTGCAAATGTATACAATTTTTTACCAGATGTTAAATATCTAATGCTCATTAAAATTTGGCTTGAAGCAAATTAAGCCCACTTGTTTATCGCGGTGCATGCACGCCACTGATTCAAGGATTCTATCCTCAGCCTACAAAAAATTGCATCTAACAAAATGATTAACGCATAGGTAACTATTTAACCATTATTACGAATAAAATATATAAAACTACACAAGTATAAAATGGAAATTTAGAAAACTAATTGAATAAAACTTCCGTCCGCTTTACATAAGTTGTTTTCTTCACATGGACGCGGTGCATCACTCAAGCATGATATCCTGAGGGAAATTCACATCTACACTCTAAAAAATTTCTAGGTGTTACAATTTAGGTAACAAATCTTCACCTAGAAATTAAGGTGTTTTACCTTAACTTTTAGGTAAATTCCTTTAGGTTTACTCCTTAAATAGATTTCAACTCCAATCACTTATATTATGAGAATATTGTGTTATAAAGAAGTTGTGAACATTTAGATGATCTATATACATGTTTTCTTATTTTTTTTCACCTAAACATTTAGGTGATGGATTTGATAGATTCCTAAAATTTAAGGTATTTCACCTAAAAAATTAGCTGACTTAGTAATTTCTTGAATTTAAGATTTTACCTATAAATTTTAGTTTGAAGATACTATGTAACTAAAATACATTCTGAATAAGTGTTACTGAAATTTTAGCACATTGGATTACTGGAAAAGTTCTCTATGAAAACATTTCTATTAAAATTGTTTGAGGAAAATATTTGGAAATTTTTATTTGATGAAAGAGCAAGCCCAAAAAAATATGTCTTAGCAAATTGCTATACAAATTTATGAAGAAGCATTAACTAAGCTCAACAATTATCCAATTCACTGTATCAAAGATCATCTTAGTGTGCATCAGGTTACTGATTTCTATAAGTTGAAACAGGATTTGCATATTGAAGACGGTGTTTTCAAGACTCTTGATACAATGTTTTATTAAACATGTTTTTTGCAATGTTTTTCTAAATGTTTTTCCAAATTCGTGTAGAATTAGGGCAGTTCGATAATCAAATGACTATTCAATCAATTCTCAATAAATTTATTAATCTACTACAACTACGTCAAATATCAAGTCTTCACGGATATTGATATCTAAAAACATTTTTTCAATAATTTTTTCAAGGAAATTTTGACAATAAAAAAAGGAAACTTCTTGTCTTTATGGGGAAATGCCAAACAACGAACGCCTCTTGACGTAGGGTTTAAGTTGAGGTTCTGGGTTGTCAACCTAACCCTTTGATTCATTCGTGCTGCGGGTCGTACTTAGACAGGTCGGGCTAAGTCGCGGGTAACTTTATGATCGTTAGGGTGGAAGACCACTAACAGTCAAACAATTCAAAATTTGAAATTCTTAAGCCCTAATGGATTATAATTATTTTTGTAGTTATTGTTTTTTGATTGTTTTTAAGATACATTTATGTTTAAATTGTTTTTTTCAAACAATCTAATAGACATTTTACAAATTGTTAATGTCAATTTTTTGATACTTGTTTGTGTGCATTCAATAACAAATGATTTTTTTCAAAAAATTGCATTAATCACATTACACAGAAAATGAGAGCGCTGCTTAAAATTTATTGATTACAATATTCAATATTAAAGCGTATTTTATGGATTAACATTAGAACGATCAACGTTGTCCCGACCTTAATCTGGCCGATTTGTGATTTTTGAAATCATACCAGCATTATGTTGTTATTATGTATAATAATAGTTTTATAGCTTAAGATGTATGTATTTATTATTACTTTCGATCACCTGTTGTCATTTTATAAAATTTATGAAAGTTTTAAAAGAATTTGTAAGCCTAGTTTTGCTTTTTGTACTACATGTATGTTGTCAAAACTTCATGATTCCAAAGAAAAGTTTATTACATGAATCATTAAATCAATGGTCATAATTACAACTATCACAAATCACACCAACAACTTTGGAATGTTTCCCGCAGACACTGATCACAAATTTGACAGTTCATTATGGTCAAATTGCACAATCTTTACAATTTTCCAGAAGCTTGTCACAGAGAACAGCGTTGTTTCACTTGTTCTTCAGATCCACGAGACTGATGGCTGCTTTGAGCGTCATTGACCGCTCTGACGATTTTTTAATCTTTTTAGCCACAGAACGATGCATGCAATGCTGGGTTATTTTAAAGACGATTTATCATATGCTCTGAGGTCAATTCAAGCGTCAAACTTTGAGGAAGGCCCGTCTTCGTCCATGTTGAAATGTTGTCCAATCAGGATGACACAATCGAAAGAGTGTGAAACTGTTAAGTGCACCAACATCCAGTTAGTTTTAGAAATGAACCACAATCCATCTTCTTGCCTGGAACCTAGTAGAATAGGTTTTTTGACTTTTGGTCGACGGAATTCACCCTATCTGTGACAGAATTGTAATCTAAGATGATCATAGGCCTCTTTTTCTTACCCTCACTGACTTCTTTGGAATGGCGCAGGAACGATATCATGTGGTCGATTTTCTTCTTTGCTGCATACGCACAAATAGTAATCTTGTTTCGTGGACCTCCGAAGACAAATTCCGTTTGATTCAACTTCATTTTGCTGTGCAGAACCTTCGGGATTTCACGCTTATTTCTCATAAGTTATTCTGTGTTCATTTAGCAATTTAGCAAGGCAGTTGTAGTCGTCATGCTGGAGAAATAATGGTCACCTATAACGTTGTGATCAGTGCCAAGGTAGGGTGAGATCAGAGTGATGACCAGATTGTGAACTGTAGTCCTTTCATTTCTTTGTTTCTTTATTAGTGGATCTCCTTTCAAAAAGATTCAGCTTTTGACATCTGCACATCATCTGTAGAGTTTAAGGTCAACACTAGAGGTTTTGTAGCCGTTTTGGGTAATTTTTTCCTCAATATGGTATTTGTGTTTTTTTCTTTGTACATGACATTTTACAAAACAAATTTGCACAAAAAATCCATTTTTAACTCAATTTCAGTTGAGATTAATTTAAGAAACTGGAAAGGAGTTAATAACTTGTTGGGCAATTATAGATTATAGTTATTTTACTAAAATATAATGTAACATCATCATCCACGCGAAGTATGTGCATAATAACGTAGTATAGTTTAGATACAAACGAATACAGATTCTGACTTGCAGGTTGATGTGTACATTTACTCTTGCTTTTCTTTCGCTGTTGCATAACTATAGAATTAACTAAGGGGAGTGATCCAAATTCAATACGTTAACAAGTGAAAATGCACCGTAAACACCGTAAAATCTAGCTTCAAATTCCTGCATACGCTTAATAAATTGATTTGCATAGATATATTTAAAGAAATATGCAGAACCTAAATGTGTCAAAGTTATTTGTAATAACATTTGCGGAAAAAACACGCCATTAACGTAAACATCAGCTTTAGCGAATTTACTTTGAGTGTAAGTTAACGATTTGGTTTACGGTCATGTTAACGTAAAACACCATTTGTTAACGGTGTTGTTAACGTATTGAATTTGGATCACTTCCCTAAATTAATACTCCAAGCTAGTGTACAACCACTAATATTTAGGTAGCATCTACGATTGTTCGTACTTTATTTTTGAACTTTAGCTCTGCCTTCAATACAGTTTTGCCAAATCAGATTAATGCAATCAGTAATGAAAATTTGTGTGAAAATGATAAATGGTTTGTTACATCCGCTGCGACTCCGCTTAAGCTCATTGAAAGAGTTTTGTTGTGTGCTCTTATGGCTTACGATGTAATAATTACCACCCAGGTTGAAAAATAATACTAATCTTACTATTTTTAGCCTTATACTATAACAAACTTATTAAACTTACTAAGCCCTAGCATTCTATAACAATCCTAATAAGCCTAAGAATAGTTTTTAGTAAGTTTACTAAGTATCACTTTAAATAATAATCTTAGTAAGTTTAAGACTGTTTGTTATTAAGATTATTATAAGTCTATGTATAGTACTTAATAAGAATAACATAGTAAAATGTTCGTAAAAAAATAGGTCAAAATTTCCGAAAAAATGTTATCTATATCTCTTATTTCCTAACATCAATGTATCCAGAATAGCTAAAAACTGGTTTGAATAAATTTAATATATTGAAATTAACTGTACTATTTATAATTGCCATGCGCCATCTATTGAAGCAAATTAGAGGAAATGGCATGCTTATGAGATTCCCAAATACATCAGATAGGTTCTGATAATAATCATCAAAGTTTTTCTTAGGGTAAAATTTAAAGGTTAGGGTTAGGTTTGTAACAAGAATGTTGTATGATATGATTTAAGAAGTCAAGTCACCCATAATTTATTTTACAAGAAAAACATGAAACTTGCATTTATGTTGTTTTTGACAATTATAAATGTACGGAAAGCTTATTGATATTTTTAATGTAAATATATACTATAAAATACATATTCTACATTTGAATTAAAATAAAAATGTGATAAAGATTAAAACACAGACATTTTGAATTAAAGTTTGCAGTTTGCGTATGTTTTGCTATATTCCCGCCATTACGAGATTCTAATTGCATTGAAATATTTCTGCAGATATCATGCATTGCAGCGTATCTGATGCTACGTTATATCGAAACGATGAACAAAATGTACCAGATTATATAATGCAATTTGGAACCGCTTCTATAACCTGGAATTTAAATGAGAAGCTTACTTAAGTGACTACTTGCGAAGTTCGATGTGTTTAAAGAGCTGTGCTACACTCAACATTAGTTGTAAGTTATTATAAGCTTTGTTATATGCAACGTTTATTATCAACTATCTAATAAACGATTTACTGCATGCATTGTTAAATTTGGAAATACTAAATATTAAGTTACTCTTTTTTGTGTGTAAACTTTATATTTATTCTATCTTTTTAAATACATTAGTTGTGCTTATTTATATCATTTTCACAAATTAATGTCCAATATTAAATTGCTTATGCAACACATGCGGTTTTCTTTCTGAAAAAAAATGAATTTCAGTATTTTTCCCTAATATATTAACTGATTGCAATCGTACCTTGATTTTTCTGGACGAGCACGGTATGAAAGGACGCAGTGAGGCACGAGCACGACATGGCACGAAATTTAAAAAAAATTCAAGCACAAGTCTGGCACGGCACGAAATTCTATAAATTTTTTAATGAATGAAGAAAGGATCTTAGATTAAATCCTATAAATGAAATGAATTAGAGAATCAAAATAATAAACATGCTTGATACCTGTATATTAATGTCAGCACAAACATTGGCATTAAATTTTCTGATCACGGGCACTCCACGGTTCTAACATATATATATATATATATATATATATATATAC
>CABFPE010000425.1:235147-254686 GCA_900660155.1 Hofstenia miamia
ATATCCTGCTTCTAACCTATGCTAACTAGCAAGTTGCAATTCACAATTCGTCACACCTTGTCATGTCTGAACTCTTTTATCAAATGATCAACTGTCTCCAACTTTTTCTAACATAGCCTGCATTTGTCATTTACCTCAGTTCTTCTGTGTGTGTGCTTCTTCACTCAAAAATAAGAAAGGTTCATGGACAACTCAAATGAAAAACAACAGTGGATTTTAAATTTTGTTATATGAATTGGTATTTAAGTGCAAGCATATTTTGCAAATATAATTTTCAATTGTTTGATTTTACTAATCACGTAATACGCAAAGATGATTATTTTACTATCTGCGTAATACGCAGCGATGAATATCTTACTACGCACATTATACGCAGCGATTATTATCGTACTAACTGCGTAATATGCGGCGTCACTATCTTAGTAATATTGACATAGCATAGTACTTAAACTTACTAAGATTGCTAATTATTTTTAACCTGGGCAGTCACTAATCGACTTAATTCTCATTCTCAATGTATACTGATTTAGTGTGTTAACAAGATAATGTATCGCAACTGGACACTAGCTGCTATTGCACTAATTAAAAACAATTAATATAAAAAAAGAGCAGCTTCATACATTTAGTTAAAATATAATTATGACAATGACTGACACGTAAAAATGACAAGACGCTAGCTGCAGACAGACTAAATAAAGACAACTACAAATTACGGCAGCTCCTAACCTACATATAGATAAAATATAGTTAACACGGTCTCTTTTTGGTTTCTTATAGGTCAAATAATTTGGGTCTAAAATAGGGTTAGTTATCAACATGCCTATGGTGGCATTCTGCCTTTTGTGCATTAATTACTACATGCCATTTCATTGAGTGGTAGCCAGCTAAGCATGAAAATATAAACATTCATATTCTTTCTAATTCCTTCTAATATCTAAAGCCCTCACGCACAGCCCTCAATCGATGCACACAACGAATGTTTAGCTGCACATCTAATTATAATAAACAAAACCACGAAGCGAAAGAATAAACCACTAAAGGATAAATTTCCATCATTTTAACAGCGTTTCGTTTCTATTTATATACAATTTTAATAAACATATTTATCAGATAAACAAGTACCAGTCGCAGATTGATTTCTTATGTCCACGTAAGTTATTTCTGCGTGGTCTACGTGGCTAGCTAAAATTAATGCGGAGCGTAATGTCCACTTGCGTTTTGTCAAAGTTATTGCGACCGATATTTCTTTTACAATTTGGCAAAATCATTAAATGCTAATTCTAATAAATTGAATTGAGTTTCTGATTAGCGTTTTACGTAGTTTATTTCTTTCTTCTTTGTTGCGAATCGATCAATTTAGTAGGATTATGCTACAATAATTATATATTTTAAACATGTATATTACGATTTTATTACCAGTGAATATACACGCATGTACATTTCAAATGCATCACTAAAAAATAATAGCAGTTGCGCACATAAATTCGGCATTGCTATCTGTAACAAATTAAATTTCTTTATAAGAAAACAATATCTGAACATTTAGTGCATACTTACATTACATATGTAATTACTGAATCAAACTAGGACATAATTACATACAGATATGTGCTGCGTTAATATGTTAATGTGTATTAACCCTAGTAAATACGTTTGGAAAATTTGGCAAATATTTGCCAAATATTTGGATAAAAATGCATAATTTTTGTAAATGGAAATATTCCAAATATTTGGCAAATATTTGCCAAATAATTGCCAAATTTTCCAAATTTGTACAATTTGTACATTCATTAATTTACAGCATATTTGAATTAATAAAAGTGTGCGTAATATATAATAAACTATTTCAAACATTTTTGAAACCAATATGACGAAAATTTCAATTTTTTATTGACTACTATTATAAACAATTAAAATATTTATATATCTAAGAATAATTTATGCAACATTTAAGTACGCAATTAGTACTAGTTATTGGCTAGTGTTATCACCTGTGTTCATTTACTTTTTTATGTTCATACCAGAAATAATTTTTAAATCTACCATACTTATAGATGTTTAAAATATAATTCAAAATTGCCATAATTTTGAGTGAATTGTTATGAAATATAAACATATAATCAATGTTGCCTTAATATAACTACTTATATATATATATATATAATTATATATAATTATATATACAGTGTATATATATTATTATTATTATGTTTAAACTTTACAAAACACAAATTCATTTTTATGTTGATTGTATGGTATAGCTACATTAAATGAATTGTTCTGACGTTGGTTTCTCTATTGAGATGATGGAAGATTTCTTGATTGATTTTGGCGACTCTGAATCAAACTTTTTTTACATATAATAAAGAAATTATTGGTGTTGAATCAATTTTAGAAGCTTATTACAGAATAGTTAAGCTTTCTAAATGTCTCAATTTTTGCTACAAAACCGAAGTAAAACATTTGTGGATTTTAATTGATATACTGCTGTATTTACTGCATTAGCATTATACAGATAGCAATTCCATTGAATGTCAGAATTTTGTACCTAAACTCAAAAGTAATGCAAAAAATATTAGGGTGTCCCAATTTTAGGTATTTTACCTAAAATCTAGGTGAGCCTTTTTACCTAAAAATCTAGGTGTTATTTTAGGTGTTTTACCTAGAAAATTTTAAGAGTGTATTACAGGGTACTTGAGCATAAATGGTTAGCTCTCCATAATGGATAAGTCTAGCTATCCATAAACAAAATCTTGCTTTCAGTAGTAAGTAAAGATCACTTGACAATAAAATACAATGTTTTGTTTAAAATAACTTAATCTTTATTGAGGTTAAGCCTACCTTATTATATGACACAATGTTTAACGGTGTTTCTTACTTACTTATAGCCGTTTGCTGTAATTTCATTTTTATGCATGCTGAAAGGTATTTGTATTGGTGAATATTTCTTCTGTGAACACATAAAATCTCCGAATTAAAGCCTTAAAGGCCAGAAATTCCGAAAGAACTTTTTGAAAAAAATCATGTTTTGATGAAATATTGTTAATATTTTATGCATTGCACTTTGCTTCAATTTCAATGTAAAAACAAAGAAGTGTCGATATTTCTAATCTGACTCAACCTGATCCATTTATTTATTTGAATCTGTAGACTCACCAAATAGTGATGTGTGGGTACACGTACTACTCGCACCACTCGGTTTTACCAGCCCATACCCACGGGAGCGGTAGGGTGTGCATAATTATTTTCGTGTACGGGCGGGTACGGGTTCGCTTTCCATTCTACATAATGTGAATCTTAACTCTAAGCAACCCATGCATTTTTACAATTTGTAATGATCTCTGAAAATAATTAAAATATCTGGAGCGGGAATCCCGCCTTCATTTACATTCTTAAATCACACCTTATCGCTTAAGGGATTTATTTACAGAAAACAAAGTGTTAAAGCTACTTTTGCTTCCAAAATTTCCAAAAATTGGAACTTCCATTGAAAATTACGTAATTACGTCATTGTAATTATATAATTCGAAAATGCTGTGCCAAAATTTATAGCTCAATTCAAAAAAGTGGCCACATTTTAAACACATTTTTGATAACAAACGAAAGAAAAAGAGGCTTATAAATTTATTTGAAAATATAATTCTCTTAGCTTGTAACCTGGTAACAAAGTTGTTTGACAAGTTTCCCATGCAAAGCGTGACACGCAGATGAACGTCTTGAAACTGAATCCATTAAACGGACTCTAACTTCTTGAGTATTTGGTGTTGCGATTCAAGGATCTAATTCCTTAATTCTTTCAGATTTGTGGAATTTTTTTCTCGACAATTGAAGAATGTACTTCAAACACAGGAATAATATTTATGACAAAATTTTACCATAACAGGGAGCATACTTATCCATACATGTGTCCAAATGGCCAGATTCCAAGTTTCCTAATAAGCATGGAGAAAGTTCTTTGACAATATGAATAAGACTGCTGATAACTTTAAAGGCACAAGAGATTGCTTGGGTTAAAACATTGAATACAATAATATTAAATTTAATAAGTTTTATATTACCATAAAATAGCATTGGAAAAAGTATATAAATTGTTGATTTGTAAACTGCTAAAATTTGAATATTATACTTTGCTCTTCTGCTTTTACAGTTTGATTTAAAATTTGGATTTTTGCAATTTTGCTAATTTGAATTGAAATTTTGAATTTTTTCTAAAAAGCTTTGATTTGAAAGTTTGAAAATTTTGAATTTGATTTGAAACCGTGTTAGTTACATGCTTTACTGCAAAATGAACGAGATTTAAAAAAGAATGCTTAGTCTCTAATAAATTATCGTCAATGGTTTATAGCTGTATATGTCTTTGTGTCGAAAGTTTGAAAAAGACACATTAAATTTTTCTATTGAAAATTCGACTTTGGAAATAAATTTTTTTAAGACATGAACGACATGTAATAATAAAGTTACTGACAAAACCTTCCTGACTTGGATTTATCGTATATGAATTTGTAGGTAATAAAGAACCGTCGTAATTTATTATTTGATTTTTTCACTAATGTATTAAAATGGAATTTTATGCGCAAGAAATTTAAGATATTATTTACTCCTTGTATGTGTCACCCTTGAGTCTCAATGGGAGCCTTTAGATATCACATTACGGGACCCATTGGGACCCATAGCTTATGTGATCCAAGACCCATGTCCGTCCTTAAAGGTCTAAACTGACCCATATGTTGCGGTAAATTATATTTGCAATATATATTAAATTATATACAATGATTCATTGATTCTATGTGTGTAGGATACTAAATAGCAACTAAAACAAATATATTCGTGGAAAATTCGTTTTGTAACTTCGTGCACGTGCATTGTTATGCCAAATGGAAAGCGCAAATTGTCGGAAACATTTTTAGAAATTGGTTTAAATTTGGTTTCAAAAAGCGGTTATTTATTGGCTAAAATCAGGATTTGACTTAAAATTTAACCAAAATTAACGTTAAAAAACGTATTTATAACGATTTTTATAACAAAATATCGGTTTATTTTTGGAAAAAACTTAGTTATTATTTTGATTGGTTATTAGTTTGTCCCATTGACCGCTGGTCACTTTAAAAATACATGTATTACTTACTAAGTTACGTACTAATGCTCAATATCATGATTTTAGTAATGATGACGACCCATTCCAAAATTCAGACTCATTTACACATGGGTCACAGATACAGGTCCATTTCTGCATGGAAATAATCTTTTATTACTCTGCAATGTTTGCATCAAGTTATGATTATGTTCCTACGGAAAATTCAAACTGCTTTGGTCTAAATAATCTTTTTAGAATTATAGGAAGCTTCAATTATGACAATTTAATTAAAAAAGTTGTAAAATTGAAAATTACTAAATAATTTTCTCCATTAAAAATTGGAAAAGTTTGTTATTTGAACCTGACGCGAATCTTTCTTTTAGATAATGTAGCATGTAAGTGGAGACAGCTACTTTTGTTTATACGACACCTTGGGGTTCTCCTTGATCGTCTTCATTGTCGTCTGCAAGCTCACTTGAGGATTTCTAAATCATACTGGTAATTTGCAGCTTTGCGCTCGTCTGAAATGTCTCCTTTAATCATTGTTTCTCATCTTGCACTCTTGCTGTTATATCCTTATCTAATGAGACAGTTTTCATACTTCATGTTTATATAATATCCTAAAATTTCCGTCATTGCCCAATGTTATTGCCATCAACATCCTTTATTGACACTCAATATAAATTTTTTTTTCCAATATCAATCGCCTCGACAAAGAATTCTTCACTAGAAATTTGGTAGTGGAATCCAACTTTCTTAAATCAATTCTTGATAGTTTTGTTAGTCTGGTTCCACAATGCTTGTCCGAACATTTTTAACCCATCAACAATTGAAATCGAAAAACTATTCTAACCTAATAATAATGCTCATCTTCAATTACTAAAAATAATTTGCGACCATTAAATTTCGATAATACACACTATCTGATTGCGCCATTTTATATAGCAAATAAAATTTTAGTTTTTTATGAAATAAATGACTTTGATACTAAATGTGAGTTCGAATAAACCAGCCTTGTTCGAATAATACGACATATTTTCAATTACATTTGTTCAGGATTTGGAATCTTGTGCGAATTATGCGGAAGTTCGAATTAGCGGAGTTCGAATTAGCAATTTAAAGTTTTATTCATTTCAGGTCAAATACACTTTTCAATTCTTTCTAAAAATACCACATCTGAAATAATTCAAAAGGGTAAATACGATACATTCTTAAAGCTCTTTCATTCATATAAAAATACATTCAATTAAACATTGTTTTGATAATTATTATAATAAACAGCTTTTTAAAATTGAATAGCACATACTTTCGCAATTTTTAAGAAATTTAATTCGATTTGTTTCCAAAATTTTTGAAAGAAAAAACTCGATTACGATTAATGTATAATTTTTTAAAGTGGTTTACAATGCATTACAAAATGCGTTCATTGTTTCTTAGTGCCTAAAATTGCAAAATTTTGTGCAATTGAAATTTATAAAAGAGGTATTTAATTGTAGTAGTATTTTGAATATTACACAATTACAATCTCTGAAGTGTGTAAAATACGATTTTAGAGATGTCTTTAACTCAAGAACTTAAAAGGAATGACTCAAGCAAATTCAAGAATGAAGTACATGTTAAAAAAAGATGTATTCTACTAAGATATAAGTTGAACCCGAAGCTTATTATTAACCTTACCATTGAATAAATATATTGGATTTGACAAAGACGAAAGAATACGCAAATTAATGGGAATCAACAATCGTACTAAGTTAAAAGTGTTCAGAATATTTGTTCAATTTCAAGGCGTAACCATTCCAATCGAACAAATAATTTTCGAACAAAACTTAGTAACAATGATGGATTTTAATAGCACCCTTCTTAGGATATGAAAAAGGTGTTATTCTTACTGAAATACAATGAAAATTAAAAAATTCATGAAATAAATTGTATTAATAAATTATTAAATTTTTTTATGATTAGCGATTAATAAAAGCAATTTTCTACAAAAGCCACTCATTTTTTCTAACTGAAGTATTTATGTAAGTTTCTAGTCATTTTTACATTGATAAGTTATATAATAGTTTTGCTTTTGTTATGATTTCTATGTAATGCAAAACCCCTTTAAATATAATCGTCAAAGTTGCTAAGTTTGCTATATTAACCAATTTTAACAAATGAAAGAAACTTCAAGTGGGATATACGCGACTAGGGCCTGGAAGGAAAATATTTTGTATTTAAAAATAGACCACCACTTTTTTTAATTTCAATTAGGGACTCCGAATTCCAAAGGAACTGTTTGTTTATGTCATTTACTAAAGCAGTCATAAATGTGGATTCTTGGATTTCAAAACTTTGCACTTTTGGGTCTTCAAAAACAAAGAATAACGATCTAAAACAAAATAGATAATCTAAACTATTCACAAAATAATGCTTCTGTTTTATATTGTGATATTGCTGGGATCACCGCATTATCATCTTGACCTTAAACTTGTCTAAAATGGCTTTGTATTTACATCAAAAATTTGGTATTATATACAAAATTGTTGTCTACATATTTAAATTTTCAAGGTAAAAATCGAAACATTTAGACAGGACGATGAAACAATAATAACGATATTACAATTTTAATATATTACTGCGTCTGCAAAAACAGTCAGCTTTCAAAACAAATGTTGCTATTTATATAATTAAGATTCAGTACAATTCTTAACAATTTGGAGAAATTTGATTTGCTCTTATACTACTAAATTATTTTAACGTTTTGATATACGGGGACTATGACCAGTTTTTACATAATTGCACTGGGGCAAAACAAGATTAGGACTGAAAACATTATCCCACTATCTCTAAATTAGGAAATCCTACATCACGGACTGGAAATAATGTCAATCCTAACAGTGGAGCTTCTGAGAGTACTGAGTCAATCGCTTCAGCGTTGAGATGCTAAATGTATGCTTCTGTCAGACAATCAAACAACCAAAATTATGTCAAAGATCAGGAAGAAACAGCAAAGTTGCCTAACTGCGCACATTAAATACTAACACAATGTATATTTCATAGTCGGTGCTAGAATAGGATTGGTTCTCAGGAGGGATAGGATCGGATCGGATCGATCCGGATCAACTATAATTTTTTGTGAAAACTTCAGATCTGCTTCGGACGCAACATTTTCAAAAAAATTTAAATATGATATGCATTTTAATTAATTAGTATCATTTTAAGTCACTTAATAATATAAATCTATAAACACTTGATGTATATTAGTCAAAATTAAAAAAACAGTGATGTATTTTTACTCCGAATGTATTTTTGTTTTGAATAATTAATTAAAATTCGAATCCGTTTCGGGTCCAAAAAATCAATGATTTTAAAAAAATCAGATCGAATGGGATCGGAAAGGATTTTGAAATTTTGGATTTGATTCAATCTCCGTTCCAAATGCTAAAGTGCAGTTCTTATCACAGTTGCTGCAACAGGTGCACTCGCGTTACTGACATTATGTAAGTTAAGATTATTAGTTCTTTTTTCCAGTAAAGTTGTGTAACTAATTGGGTTATGTGTGTGACCAAGCAAATCACTGTGTAAAACCTTTATGTGCCGATGATGATATAGTGATTAGTCAATAATATATATGCCTTAATTTTTGTAAATTCACTATATCCAATGTTGCCAATAATTAACAAATTTTGGAAAGTACATCCATATGTAGGCCTATGTACAAAATACATGCTACAATACCATATTAAAGTAGAGTAAAGGAGACAAAATTACGAATTTCAATCTGGACAATTTTCATATCCATTAAGATAACAGATTGCATATGATTATTGGACATGTACATTTTTTGTATTTATATTTAAATATTATCATGCTGCGATAGAGAAATTAACGCATTTCTAAAGTAATTTAAAAAAACTCAAACAAACAATAGTTTAAGGCGGCAGTAGTACATTATAAAAAAATTTAATCAAATCTAAAATGAAAAATACTAAGTAAAAATCTTCTTAAAAAGCTTCAATACGCCGTCACCAGAAATTTCTAAATGAAATCTTGACATTCGAGAACAATATTTGCGATCAACGCTCTGAATATGAGGGCTACAATGTTGAAATTTCCTCTAAAATGGTTTCTCAAAAGAATGACATTATTACTTTTGGAAAATTACTATTAGCCTATCATTTATAGATATGATACCTGACAAAAACAGGATGTTTCAGTTGATCCCACTGATGATTATGCTACATAAATATTGGTTTTGACGTATTTTTTTGCACTGTATGGAATTTCTTTTACAGCAACTATTCTCTATTGCAGTATATTTATTAATTATAAATGTTGTATGCATTTGTTAAAACTGTATCTTTCTTTTACAAATAATTACCCAAATCATGAATTTTCTAAGTATATTTTAGGCTAACTTCTTACTTAACATAGGTTCCTTGGACTTTAACATGCTTGCTTGGGGCTTTGAAGCTCAATATGTATTTATATAATTAATTATGTTTAAAAAAGTGTACCAAGGTAGTAATTTCAAAGTTGAAAATTTTAGCAGTCTTTGAAATCCTTGAAGTAAGATTATTAAAATTGTTAATATCTTCTATTCTTATAATATATTACTTTGATGTCTTAGCGGTTAACCAGCTCTATTCTTTTAACATCTATAGCTACCACTGCGTAAGGAGACAAAAATATGTTTGCATATAAAAAATATATTATTTTTATGCTATCATATGAATTTACCCAATATGTCAATTTTTTAATGCCTTAGTCGAAATTTTTAAGGAAATATAAAACAAAATATGTTTCCCTATTTCAAACTGCAACCTGTATGATATCATTCAATAGTGGCGAGAGCAATTATCCCTCTCATTAGAAACACAGACATCAAATTGCAACAATAAGAAACTGCGTGGAGAACAAAGCAAGGTACTCGAGAGTTTAATGGAGCAGCATTAGTCAATGAAGAGCAAGAGAGAAAAATCGTTCTGACTTTCGTAGAAAATACATTATAATTTTGGATCATTGATCAAACAAATCATAGAATTGCTTTGTGTAAAAAATCCCTAGAAGATTTCACGCGTACTTTTTTTTGCATATGTTGCACAAGAAATCAAACACAGATTATTGACCATTATTTGTAGACAGGATGCTAGATGGTAGTACAATGATTAGAAGATCACCTAAAACTACTTCTTGCGAAACAATATTGACGATGAATTTCAACTGGCTGAGGAAATGGTGCATTGCCAGAAAGTGAAGTCAATGTATTTTGTGTTGTGTTTGATGGCGCAGGAGCAAAACAACATGCCCTCTAGCATCTAAGCGAGCCAAAATATCAAGAAATATCACCTCACATTTTCCAGACGAAAATTAAAGTAATTACATATCTTTATATATATATATATATATATATATATATATATACATTTATTTAGTACACAGTTACAAGTAATACATAAAGGTCTTAAAACATTAAGACATTCTTTTGCAATTGAAAGCTATTTGTTGTCATGGTGACTTTTCAATTCTATATTGAGCTTTCTATGATTGGACAAATTTTCATTTCATATTTCATATTTATTCATCGAAAGAAGAAATTTATTTATTTCATATAAGGTATGATACTTTCTGCTACTATTTCTAATCGTTCGAATTTTAATATCTATGTTGTGCTCATATCATACGACAATTAAGACAGTCTTGTAACTATAGATTTTGAATTTATAGAGCTCACTAACATTGCGTTAGAAAATATAGTTGAAAAAAATTCAAATATTGAAATATTTACGGCATTCATTCGTGTAAATTGATAAAGAACAGTGTTCAAACTTTTAGAGAAAGTTCTCCAAATGCCTTCCTACTTAATAAGAAAACAGTTTCTATTAGCTAATATTAATAAGATTTTTTTACAAAAGTAGCCATAGTGTATTTAATGTATTATTTATTCTAAGTTTTCAAAAGGTTGGACTAAAAGATATATATTTATGATTTAGTAAAATAAAATTCCATTTTTAAGAATTAACTCTTTAATAGAGGTCCGTAATTTAAATATTTAGTAGCTCTAGCAATATACGGAATTGAGATTTCTAAATCAAAATCTTAATCGAAATCCATTAGACCTCTACCATGTCCATATTATGGCCGTGGTCACGACTTAGCCGTTACGCAGATGTAGCCGGCCAATGGCCGACTACTGCCAAAGATTTTGAATTACGCGCAAAATCCCGACTAATATTCATTTCTGAACATTCTGATGAACAATTTATATCTATGATTTTTATTTGTATTTTTGCTTATAAAACTTAGCCGTTTTGACCATTCTCATTAATTGTTCGAACTAAGAGCATGTTTTAATCGTTACATTAAAAGTTGCAGTATTTCACTTAGTTGTAGCAAAAAACATATATTTACAAAGCATCATGACAGGAAATTTTGCTTCTATAAAAGGAAAATTACACTCTTTTGAAATATTGCAAAAAAACTTCCACAACTAACTCAAATAATAAAAATAATAATACATGGATTTCAATTTTGGTAATAGACTGTATGCAACATTTCTCTCAATAATTTATAATTTATTCTAAATTTATAGTCTTAGGTGTGATAAGAATTTACTGCTATTACACTTAAAACTAGAAATCTAGAATAAATTATTAGTTATTGTGAGAATTGTTGCATACATTCTATTACCAAAATTATTATTCCAGTTACATTGGATATAAGGCGTTTGGAGCTTTGATTTTGGTTATCTTGTTTACCTAGTAATATTCAAATATGCTATATGCTTCTTCAAGTGAACATTTAAATATATATATATATATATATATATATATTCTGAAATCGAAACATTTTTAATGCTATTATAATATTTACAGAATTATACATCTAATTATTCCAATTATTTTAAGACATAGATTAAATAACAAAAGTATAGAAAAATGGCAACTCCATCAGTTGACCTACTGTTCTAAAAAAATTCCTCTTTGAAATTATTAAGTTTACTAATCGCTTAATAGTCATTGATATCTCTGATGAAGTTTTATATAGAAAATAGATCTTCCAAAGAAGTAAAGTTTGTATCTTTCTGCTCTATCCTTTTCGTGATTCAATAATAGATAGCCCGAAGGTTCTAATTGTCTTCGCAGCACCGGATGAGACATAATGGAGTAGAAAAACATTTCTACGTTTATAATAGATTTTAATCAAGATCTTAAAATATAGCTGAATAGAATGTTGCCTCAAGTTCAAATTTGTTGACTTGATGTGTCCTTTTTAGATACATTCCAGTACTCTTTGCTAATGCTCTGTCTACAGAGAAATTTGAAAATTTAAAAAATTTCAATGTCTCCAAGCGATTGCGTAGCCTACTCTTTTTCGAAAGTCACAGCAGTTGTTTCAAGATGACTGTCATACTGCTTTATCTGAATATAATTCTATTATTTATTAAGTAATTGAAATTACATTTCCTCATTTTTCATTAAAAAATTGTGACCTCAATCTTTTACTTTATGATTTAATTTCTTGAAATGTTCAGAAAATTTGAAGAAATTTATAGTTAACTGCTAAACTCTACTATTCAGGTTCATTTTATCATTTAAGTGAAAAAAAATTAATGGGCTTACTGAAATCAACATCGTTATTGAAATTATTTTAATTTTTGTATTATCCAAATAATTCGTTTTTTATCTATATATTGTTCTACATACATGTATGTTCTACATAATTTATTGTTCATCCATTGAGATTTAGGTATGTTCAATAATAGTGAAGAATCATATCAAGATGCATCCGAACTATACTTAATAAAGTATGTGAGCTTTTTGGGAGTGTGTATCTGCACAATGGGCACAGTTCTTAACATATGCTGCTATTTCACTGCAAGGAATACAAACATTTTCAACTCGTCAATGACTTTGATTCAATGTCAGGCAATATGGGATTCCATTGCAATCTTTCATGATGGATTTGTTGAACTTGGCGGAAGTCTATTAAATTTCAGTATCCTAAATTATCATCGGATTTTTTGTAAGGTAGATACATAATCTTTTTTGAGCAGAATAGTTATAATTCTTTACAAAATATATGTAAAAAATATTTAAAATAGAATTTTAGATGCTAGTCATTTTATCATTCTACAACTATTAGTTCTCAATTTGTAAATCAGCCGTTAATGCGGATGCCATGAACACGCTTAGTACTTTTTGTTCAACAATCTTTAACGCAATTGATCAATTCCTATTTGCATAAATAATTGTTTGTAACAAAATATAATTAAAGTACTTTTCAGAATAGCATATTTCTCTCCAACATTTCAACATCAAATTTGCCTTTTTATATTAAATATTTTGGTATATCTAATATAAAGATTATTTTGCCTTAGACGTTGATCTAGCATAACAGAAGCTTGTTTGATTCATGCGGTTATACGTCTTCTTCTCTTTATGATTATGAGAGTAAATGCGAAGGTTTCATAAGTAATGCGACATTTGTACTCAAATATAAAAGTAAGTTAAATAAATATGTCCCATGCCAGTCTAAAAAATACCACTAATGAATGAACATCTTTAAATAAATTGTAAATTCACATTGGCAATTTACTCAGTGTAAATATTTAAAAAATTATTCTTATATAAAATTCAAATTTTAAATATTTGTTTTACAAACATTAAAAACAGGGCAAATCTAGTGTATTTTAAAAATTACTAAATATAATTCAATTGTTTTAAGGATTTGTACAATTGTTCCAAACATCAAAATATTAAAGACTCTTCAATATCATTTAACTATTCTTAAATTGGGAAAATGGACTGTGTTTTACGATTTTAGATACTTTTACTAGTTCATCAGACATAAGTAATAATTTTTTTTGAAAAAATTCTCCAATTTATAAACCAATTCTTGATTTGCTTAAGGCAGATCACAAAAAATTTCAAACAAAAAAATTAAGTCGAACTGCAATCACAACAATAGAATTCAAAGCATCGACGTCTCTCCAATTCTTCCTATCACAAAAGTAATATTAAAGGTGAATAAATTTAGTGTTGATATTTGTTTAGATCCTGAAGTTTCATAGCTTGGGAAGTACATTTGCGGCTATATATCACATGATTTTCCTCGCAACTGATCGAGTCGTTGCAATTCGATTCCCAGTTTGGTATAAAGTCAATGGAAAACCAAAGCTGGGGTACAAAATCAGCATATTTATTGTGTTTTTTTCCTATGTGTTTACAGTAATCAACATTTTTGCATTCGACCTTAACAAGAACTCCATTTGTGTCATTAGCGCAAGTCCAAATTTTCTATACTGGTATACAAGAATATACTTACCCGTTATTGGTGTCGCAATACCGTTTACTTTGGCGTCTTTTTCAAATATTTACTTCATATATTCCCTAAGCAGACGTCAAAAAAGCAATTCAACAGAAAGACGCTTGACAATTATGTTATTGACGAACACCGTTGTTTTTTGTATTTTAATGTTACCAGCTGTAGTGGTGATATATTATGTACATAATTACATCCCAACTACGATTAAAGAAACAATAAGGCTTATGATTATAGACCGACTTCAATTTGTTTGCGCTGTGGCCAATTCTTCAGTGAACTTCATATTTTACTTTATCAGTGGACCAATGTTTCGAGCTACGTTTTTTAAGATGCTTAGTTAGCTCATTTATTATGATAGCAGTTTTGAAAAAATGTAAATGTTTAAATTTATGAAACTATTGCACACGTGGTTGTTTAAAAAAGTTTTGTATTTGTTGTGTCAACTGAGCTTAATCAAATGGATTTTACAAAATTCGAAAAATAATTCCATGACTTGCATTTGAGATTTGGTTTTACAAAAAGAATTTGCTGCAAAATATTATTTCTATGACAAATTTGTAAATACCATGCGGTCTTAAAAGTTGGAGATATCAAATGAAATGGCTGCAGAGTAATATAATAAAAAATACATCGAACATTGTGTTTAGCAAAATTGTACTATTGTATCAAGAATTGAGAGGAAATAATGAGCAATTTCCTTAATGAATTTTTTCTTTACTAATGGTGAGAAACTTGAAAACATTGCTTATAAAATATCTTAAAAGAACTAATACAAACTTATATATATAATTCATAATATTCATAAGAGTGTAATTACGGTTTTGAAGCGTCCAATCGACCCAGAGAGTCTCACAATTGTTGTTTGGCATCCAGGTTTCCTGGTTGGTTACGCTTCTTCCGAATGTTGTGAAAAATATATTTTAATTTTATTGTTGAGCAAACTTTGCAATTAATAAATTGATAAATAACTAAATTCAATTCAATAAAAATACCGAATTTGGGATTTTGCGATGTGATGCATAAGTATGATTTTTTTTTAGTTGAGTTTAAGATTTATCATTTACACTATCCTGCATATTCACATCAATCTGGGAATGCGTGATATTAAGGCGTCTGCCGTGTCTGGGATCGGCAAATCAAAACTTTGGTAACCCTGGGTGTGATATACTAATTGAATTAAATAATCCTAATACACTACACCACAAAATTACTGCTAATTTTTTAATCATATATATATATATATATATCAATATTTAAGAATAATTTCCGACGTAGATTTGACTTTGTTCAGATCAAGTTTTTATCTATGGATATAAGTGAATGAAATCAAATTAAAGTTTTAAAGTGTATACTGCGCAATGTTTTGCAAATTGTTGCTAAATATAAATTATTTTTATAATAACCTACAAAACTCAAAATTTCAGACTTTGATCTGGATCTGAAAATGCGATCAATGGATATCTTGTGAATCCATAATGTTTGTTCAATAGTAGGGCTTAATAGTGTCATTATAGGTCATTGCTGCTTAGTTGGATTCAACACTCGTCAACGGTTTTATTAATAGTAATGCCACCAAAAAAACTTTACATATGACGATATGTTTTAGATCCTTCAAGTTATCTTTTTGGCACATTTTTGAGGATCAGCAGAATTTGTGTTGGCTATGGGTGCGGTATCTTATTTAAAGTTCAATATGTATGTAGCTTTAGCTATCCACTAGTGATAAATTCACTATTGCATTCTTGTCCATTTTCTTCGTACAAATAAATTGATGTATTTGAACATGGCTTATTAATATGCAAGTGATTTTATAGTACGAAAAGTTGTACTTCTTGTTTGCTTTTATCAAAATTTCTACATCGAAAATACCACGGTATTGAGTTGGTTCAGCATACCCCCTTCCCTACTCATTTTGTTGTATTCTTTTATTTTACTGATGTCGTCGTTAAAATATAACTACTTTTTTACGACTTGTGGTAATCTTTTTGGGAATCCATGATTCGATGGAATTTGTAAAATCATCACCCAGGCTGAAATGGGCAATTAAAAGTGTCTATTTAGTAATACGGCCATGCAGTTTCTCCAAAGCAGGGCAATGTCTATCTTGTTGAACTCTTTTGCCTCTAATACACTTTGCACTCGAACTAATCTATATTAGGATCCACACAAGTATAACAATTAACCACTACTGTTTAGGTAGCTCCACGAGACTCCAGTTTGCTGTAATCGAGGTGAGATACTGCCCGAAGCAGTTTCCAGTCACTGAGAGTCCAATACCACTGTTCTGAGACTTCCATGTTCCGACAAGTCAGCTCATGCTCAGAAGGACAATATTTATTATGTGTGCCCTAACTATTTGCGCTAATAAATGCCAGTCAAAATTCGAATTAAAAACTCACACTCAACAATGTGTGGTGTTAAGTTAATAACATAATATGCTAAGATGCAGGGACACTAGCTGCTGAATAAATAAAACTACGTAGTAACTAGAGCAGCTTCCTAGCCTACATATAAGATAGTTAAAACTAGCAACAAGGCACCACACTAGCTGCCACGAGATAAAAAAGGTAAAACTATATACAAACTAACTATAAACGAAAGCAGCTTCCTAACCTACAGTTAAAATAAATAAAAGCTAACAATATGATACAATACATATAAACGGTCATTATCAGTCATTATAGGTCCCCTACGGTGTACAGAATTTAGATCTAAAATAAGATAATTTAAGATACAATACACCTAGGGTTGCCTGACTAGCCTTATCACGGATTTATTACTACATGTAAAAATGAATGATCACTAGCCTATTCGTGCACATAACTTAGATGTGAGTAAAGACCAAGGCACCATTTCATTTCCCCTCGCAACAGCCTTGTGATCACTACACACATGGAATGCTTAGCTGCGCATTACAATTAATTAATCAAACCAGTTAACAATAAAGATAATTCCAAAGAGTTAATTCTCCCTCAACTAAATGTTTAAATTTGTACATATTTATAGAAATTACTGCAAACATATTTATTATGAAAGCAAGTAGAATAATATTCGAGCTTGGTTACTTTTCCTTTTCTTTGTTTTTTTAATAGACTATGCTACAAAGTCCCATGGATTGATCCATAAGAATTCCATAGATCTGGAATGAATCTGCATCCAAAAAATTGATCCATGAACTAATCTGTAAACTTGGCAAACATAGAAGCACTTTTAAATATTTTTTAAAATATTTTGTAAAGCTTGACAAGTCTTGCAATTGTGATGAGTTCATCTGCACTTTGGCATTACCACACTTGACCTGCTTAATATCAAACCCAATCCTTATGTCAAAATGAGGGTATGTTATAAAAACGACATCATCATCTTCTCGAATTATATTTCCCTATTGGTTTATACTGTATCTCAATGCAAACATCAGCTATTAATATTAACATACGCCCTATTTTAAAAAGAACAGAAAATCTGACCTGATTAATCCCAATATTCTATATCTAGAAATCTTGACCCAACTTAAAAATACTTGCAAGCAATATTTATGACACTTAGCAAGCTTTACAAACATTTCTTGCAACAATTCTTGCTCTAAAGAAGATGAAGAACTGGAAGGCACCAGACAGAGATGAAGTGGAGAATTGTAGAAGAAGGAAGACAAACTTAGCAATGGCTTGGATAGAATACAGGAAGGCATATCACACAAGTTGGTATTGAGGACACTAGAGGCCAATGGAGTTTCGCGAAAATGGGTTGAGTTTCTAGAAAGGGAGATGGGAAAGTGGCAGACTGAGATAGATGGGCACAGGTTGAGGTTTAGGCGAGGCATATTCCAAGGAGACAGCTTAGCACCACGCCTGTTTGTAGTAGCTTAATCCCTATCACATAAAGGTTAAAGGAGGCAGGCATAGAGTATAAGTTGGAGAAGAATGGTAGAGTAGTAAGTCACCTATGGTACATGAACGATCTAAATATGTATGCTAGTTCAAGGAAGATGTTGCAGAAGCAAGTGGAAACATTGGAGAAGGCAAGCAGATATTCTGGGTTGGAATTTAGATTAGGGAAATGTGCGACAGTGGCAATGACTAGAGGAAAGTGTGTAGATGGAGATGGCTTGAAGACGAGCAGTGGGGATAAGATTGAGACACAAAGGAAGGAAAGGACTGCTGAGTGTAGAGGAAAAAGCAGAAGTAGAAGCACTAGGGCTAAAGGAATATGTAGGAGAGCAACCTAGACGGTCCCTACTAGAGTTCACTAAGGAGCAAGGAAGATAAGAACTGAGAGTGATTGAAAGACAGCATACCCGAGTAGGATTCAATCAGAGAGACAAACAAGGTATAGGCAGAAGGTGATGCATGGAGAATACTGGAGGAACACAGAAAAATGTGACAGAGAAGAAAGCAACATGTGGTTAAAGAAGGCAAGACTGAAGAGAAAAACAGAAGCACTGATTATGGCAGCACAGGAACAAGCAATAAGAACAAACTGGGTGAAGAAGCATATAGACAGGAGAACAGAAGTAAGTGATAAGTGTAGGCTATGTGAGAAAGAGGCGGAGACAGTAGACCATCTGATAGCAGGGTGTGAGNCAGACAAGCAAGGTGATAGAAGCACGGAGGCCAGACATAGTAGTGGTAGATAAAGAGAAAAGATAGGGAACAGTCATAGACACAGTAGTACCAAAAGACACGAATGTAGAAAGCAAGGAGAAAATAGACAATTATAGAGAGTTTGCAGAGGAAATAGAAAGGCTGTGGAAATTGAAGAAGGTTAAATATTCCTGGTAGTAGGAGCACTAGGTAAGAAGAATAATAAATACATGGAGGAGTTGGGAGTACTAAAGTAGTGAGGAGTAGTAGCACAGAAGGCAGTATTATTAGGAACAGTTAGAGTCCTGAGGAAAGCTCTCAGACTCACTGGGAACTGGTGAGTTCCCCGAGCTGAGAGGGATACCAGCATGAAGCTGTGAGAAGTAATGAAATAATAATAATAATAATAATAATAATAATAATAATAATAATAATCAAATAAAGAAAATTATAACTAAGAAAATAAAATATAATTAATGAAAGACTATATAGCAACTAGTCATTCGATTCTCTTGCAATGTATTGTGGCCATTGCAGTATATATATATATATTTTTTAAAAAAACATATTCAGTAC
>CABFPE010000425.1:261451-277352 GCA_900660155.1 Hofstenia miamia
ACATTATTTTAAAACATTATTTTAAATCAAATATAAATATAGTAACACAATTGATTCAATTTCAAACATCAATACATAGAAACTTAACATTTTGAAGTAAATAAAAAAATAAATTTACAAAGCAAACATTCATTTTCAAACCTTAATAGAATAAAGAGAATATATCTTATCAAGAAATAATGCATCAAAGGTGTTATTGATCCCTAACACAAGTTTAAACGAAAAATAAATGTACTAACTCTAGCCAAAAATTGTACAACAATATATTTAACTTAGTATTTTGTAAGAAAATGCGATCGAAACAATGACACAAAAAGATTGAAATCCATGATAGATTGAAAAGTATTTAATACATATACACTATAATGACAGACCACTAGAGAACGACTACTTTGAATTCTTTATAATGGTTATCAAAGAAATTGACATTCAATAACAATATCAGATTCAATATAATAGCTTTAAGGCAAACAAAAACTGTAGAACTAACAAATATACGCAATCTAAGTGAATTAAAACAATTTATATATAGTAACCATATATAGTAACCATTTGAAACATCAATACATTCTAGTTAAACAATTTGCTATGAAAAAAGGAATGAAGCTAAGCCAACAGATGATTTATATTTTGATCGATTAAAAATATTTTATATCCATACACTATAATGCAATACTAAGAAAACTTTGTACTCTTAATAACGATAATTTTTATGAAATAACTAAATGGAATTGAGAAGCAATAATAGCAGTAATATCGAATTCAATACAATAGCGCGAAGTTGAACAAAAATCTTTCTGCAAACGAAAATTAAAAAAAGTAGCTTAAGGTATTAAAATATTTGAAAGGGCGTTTCAAGATTTTACAGAATCACTAAGTAGAATTGCGATTCAATAATAATACCAGATTCAATATAATAGTATTAAGGCGAATAAAGAATATAGAACAAATGGCCGACGTTAAAGATACAATTTTTATAAACAAAAAAACCAAACAGTTACATATGGAGCTAGTCAGTGCGTACCTCTTGACATATTAATCTAATTTTTAGGACAAATACTCAAATAGTAATAGGGTTCCGAAATGGGCAGTTGAAACATTCAAATTCACAAGTATAATTAATGATTCCATTTGAAGCATATATACTTTCTAGTTAAACAATTTGTTATGAAAAAAAGGAATGAAGCTAAGCCAACAGATGATTTATATTTTGATCGATTAAAAATATTTTATATCCATACACTATAATGCAATACTAAGAAAACTTTGTACTCTTAATAACGATAATTTTTATGAAATAACTAAATGGAATTGAGAAGCAATAATAGCAGTAATATCGAATTCAATACAATAGCTCGAAGTTGAACAAAAATCTTACTAGAAATGAAAAAAATTAACTTGAGGTATGAAAACTGTTCGAAAACCGTTTCAAGATTGTATATATCATCATTTAACATTATAAGCTTAATATTGTAACAAGAAATACAAACTTAAAATAAAAATATTGTAAAGTAATCCTATCGATTCGTTCTTCAACACTAATGCATTGAATTAAAAATTTTCTAAGAAAAAACTATTGAAACTTTTATACAAATAGATCGAAGCATTGACCGTTCAAACATTTATGATATATAAAAACACTATAATATAATATATGAACATAAATATAATACGCATTTTGATCTAACAAACGAAGCCCGTTTGTAATAGGAATAGCTGTCCATTTATATAAATGAATTACTTTTCTTATTAATTTCAATTATAGATAAATTGTTGCTAGGTAACAGAAATAACAAAAAGGACATTGGGATCGCGATTGCAATGAACAAAATGAACTATGACTTAAGTGCTATATTGAGATATGATCAATATTTGTAAAATTTTTCTTTTTAGAATAGTTATGCAGCCTAATTAAAATATTACTGATTTCACGGAGATTGTCACTATTTTAAAAGACATGGGAACACACAACACAAGCAAAATTGTTTCAGACTTCAAAAATTACTAGATAAAATTATGTAGAAAACTAGCTTACCTCAACTGCAGCTTCAGCAACGGGAAGAGAATCAAAATTCGTCTAAAAACACAAGTCTAAGATGATGGAAAACGTGGGAATTTATTTATAGCTAAATAATCAAATATTAACAAAAAGAAAGTCGATGCAATAACTATTGAAAAATATTATATATATAATTCATTTTTTAAGTGCTTGAAAGTTTAGTGAAAATTGCATACCTCAACTGCAGCAGTTGAAGTTTCATCTGGTGGGGGGGAAACATCAATCTAAAAGCATTAATACTTACGGAAAATTAATAAATGTTACTAATAAATAAGAGGAAAGAAAAAAATTTAGTGCAAACAGATGCTTCGTGGTCATTATTCTAAAAAAACAATTACTAACCAATAATATATTAATGTTTTAAGATCTATATTAGAGTCACTAGGCGCCTTGACGCTGAGAATTTGTTTTTTTTAACATAAAAACAACTACTTACAGCTAATATAAAATTTAAATAATAAATAATGTTAACTCACGGGATCAACACTATCTAGTGCTTCAATTTATGCTATACGAGTGACAGAAATTCGAAGTTTTTTTCTGCATCTTTTGCAGAGTTCTTCGTTCTTACGTTTTAAATGCGTACAAGTGATATTCATTTTTAGACTCTAGAGTCCAGCCGAATAAGCCTGCACATGGCTATTTATACTTGCTGGCATATTGAGGCCAATTATTGACCAATGAGCGCTCACAAAATGCTTATCGCTAATGAGTGCTCATGAGCTGCTTAGCGCTACGGGACGCTACGGGAGTAATCAGCAGCTCCAGATAGTTAATAATTTGTCGAAAATCGAAGAAAATTAAATGTTCTAAGAGTTCGGGAAAAATATATAAATACAATAACATAATAGTTAATCATTGAAACCCAACTAAATTTAATTGTCATTAATAGGATATATAATTTAAAGTCGATCGGACAAATATGTACTGAGATAACGATGTTTAAATTTAGTTGGGAATTAAAAATGACGATTTTATTCGATCGTATTTATTGCTCTAAAAATGGTAAAATTTGATTAAATCGAAAAAATAAAAATTAGTTTGTCGTAGAAGTAATCAGCGCGCATCAAATGATATTTAAACTGTATCCATAGCATTAAAAATCATTCAACTATAGGTCTACAAAGAAAGTTATATAATTAAAATAACAATTATAATCGATAGAATTAATCGCTCTAAAAATGGTAAAATTTGAAATGAAATCCAAAAAATAAAAAATAATTTCACATAGAGGTAATCAGTGGGCATCAAATGATATTTAAACTGTATCCATAGCATTAAAAATCATGGAGCTATAGGTCTCCAAAGATAGTCTACCCTATAAATTATAATAATCGATTATAAGAGAAGTGGTAAAATTGACAAATCCTATTGGAGGGTGCGGTGGAATGAGAAATGATATATCCAAAAAATAAAAAATAATTTCACATAGAGTTATTGATTAGCTAGAGAATGATGTAATTTTTATGCATATAGCGTCAAAATTGACTTTGCAGTAGCCTTCTGAATTGGGACTACCGCATTGTTAAAATCGCTTGACTGCTATTCAATGTAAATGTGCAAGATATTTAGTTCATGATAGAAAGATAATTTTTTATAATTGTAATAATGTTATTTTTACTCTTAAAAAATAACTTTTGTACTTGTAGTTCAATTCAAATTGAATATGCTGCATCCATTTTGAATTTACAATAAGTATTTAGATAAAAGCTATACTGTTATTCAATGTAAATGTGCAAGATATTTAGTTCATGATAGAAAGATAATTTTTTATAATTGTAATAATGTTATTTTTACTCTTAAAAAATAACTTTTGTACTTGTAGTTCAATTCAAATTGAATATGCTGCATCCATTTTGAATTTACAATAAGTATTTAGATAAAAGCTATATTAATACCTGAATAATTAAAAAAATTAGTTTAAATAGAATACTATAAATGTATGGCTATCAAACAATTCGCATTAAATTAAAGTTTATTTTGACATGTTTCCAAACTTACTACATATTTTTTGAAATTGTCAGACAACAATTCGCATTAAATTAGAGTTATAATGTATAAGTTTCATCTGCTTCGACTTATTATCATTCTATTGCTGAAAGCTTGATCAATAAATTTTTTAAGGGTAAAGCGTACATTGAAAATATTATAATAAAATATTTTGACATGTTTCCGAACTTACTACATATTTTGAAATTGTCAGACAACAATTCGCATTAAATTAGAGTTATAATGTATAAGTTTCATCTGCTTCGACTTATTATCATTCTATTGCTGAAAGCTTGATCAATAAATTTTTTAAGGGTAAAGCAAACATTGAAAATATTATAATAAAATATTTTGACATGTTTCCGAACTTACTACATATTTTTTGAAATTGTCAGACAACAATTCGCATTAAATTAGAGTTATAATGTATAAGTTTCATCTTATTATAAATTTTAGAATTTTCAGACCCCAATTCGCATTAAATTTATAAATATACTGCTATCATTTAAAATTGAGTTTTTGTAACCTTGAATGATTTTCCGAATTGATATAAATAATAAAAAATTCAAAAAACAATATCGGTATATAGTTAAAGATTAAAATTTTTTTTATTCTACTTGTGAAATGATGCATTAAGTAAAAAATTAAATTTAATTCAAAATTTATAAGTGTAAGGCTATCTTTTAAAATTGAGCTTTTAAAAGTGTGAATGATTTTCCGAATTGATACAGGTAATAAAAATGTTTAAATACCAACTTTGGATTAATGCTAGAGATGTGGTAAATATGTTATTTTTATGTATCACATACTATTTAATTGTAATTAAAATAATTATTGATATTTCTTACACATACAAAAAAATTACAAGCACAATAACAAACGTTGAAAAGTATTTAAATAAGTCTGGCAATTCTTTCTGAGGGTCCAGCTGCGTAATTTGTTTCATTTTCAGCCATCGCCAGTTGGATTTTTTGAAATTCTCCAATTGGAACCATTCGAACAACATTGAATTTCTTAATATCCGAGAAAGTATCATCGGTTCCTCGTGACCAGCCATATATTTTCCACAGTTGGATATCTTGGAGCTTCTTCATACCTTTATGTCGCAACTCCTGCGAGTTAATAGAGGAGATAGGCATCTAAACAAATTTACTATAACTACTCAAATAAACAACGTATGTAATATTAAATTAGAAATATACAGATTGTATTACTTATGCCACCACGCAAACACTACATAAGATAAAGTCAGATCATGGTTAAATATTTCTTAAGAATACAACAAATATATACTAGTTATTAAGAAAATCCAAGTGGTTTACAAATTGATTCAAGTAAAATTGAAATAGTGAGTCTAAATTTAGCATTAATTTAGGGTTATAATGCATATGACAATTAAAGCTTAAAAGATTGTATTAAATTCATAGCGCACATCAAGGCTTATAAACTAAAATATACTTACATTGAGAGCTTCTCTTTCAAACAGGTATTTTGTCAACGTCGTAGATGTAACCTCCATTTTCTTCTTTATTTTCAGAAGCTTAAAAATGACGGTAATATTCCATCTCTCGCTGGCTTTGGCATCCATACAAATACTGCATGGCATTCCATATGCACCATCACAGAGGTTGCCACTACAGCAGGTACTTGAAAAAATCGCTACGAATTTAATAACTGAGGCGTCGATTGCTTCACAAAAAAACTTGAAGCTGCTATCATTCTGTAGCTCTATTGGACGAAGTGCTATTCTCCCATCATCCAACTCTGCATCTACCAAAGCATTTCTTGATTTAATAATGCAGGTCTGACCCAAAGTCAGCTTTGTATACTCTGGGTCAAGAACCATAACGATTTTTCCTATAGCAATTCCGTGTCCAGCCATTCTGAGAAGCACTTTCGTTTCAGCTTCAGACTTGGTAAACATCACGAACATGTCTCCCGAATTAATATCTCTAAATAAAGGGTAAGAATATTTATAATGATGAATATATACTTACGCAAAGACTAACATTTTGTGATAGTTGGCCTCTGTAATAATCTTCTTTCCCTTAGAAGTCTTATTTGTCATAGAAACACTGCCTGAGGTTCTTACATGACACAGCATGGCCGTCATCTGCTGATCAAAAAATAGCTCGCCATCGCTATCTTCATCATCCAATTCCCGCTTCATCTTAATAAGATTTGTTTCTCGCAGTTCCAAGGCAAGTGCTGTGGCTTTATCATCGGAGAGGAAGTTAATGTAAGACATGATACAATGAAATGATGATACTTCATAAGTTTGTATATTTATATTAAACAATAAACAAATTTCATTGGTCCTTTTCTTTTTATGGATACTTGTCCATCAAAAATGCGGTCCCTTTGTGATTCAAATTTTGATTGAAATGTAATGGTCGTTGTTTGCTTAGTGCCTGTCACTTAATTGTTAACCCCAGGATTTTTGGTTAGAATGTATTTCAGTATTGTTTGGGATGATAAACCACCAATTTCTACAAATGAAATGTTTGCTTAGTTCCCGTAACTTAAAAGTTAAGCACCGCAATTTTGGTTGATTGGCTTGTGGTCAAGCGCCATAAATTATAATTGCTTAAAATTGCATCCACAAATTGCGCACAACTATTATAGCACACTATGTATCAAATAGTGAATATAATATATTAAAAATACCTAATATTAATGCAAATTTTGTTCAAATTTTATTAGCACTAATCTACGCAACTATTTTTTGAATGCTTTCGAACTGATGTCATATCGAAATTGTGTTTGCAGTTGCAATTAGCATGTTTATGTTTTTTTCTACTTAGACTCCAAATTCGCATTATTATTATTAGATATACAAATTTGTTATTTTCTGGTTATTGGTAATGAATTAAATGCAAAGTCAGAGCTTATATCTAAATGTATTAATATACTCACACCACCTAAAATGAATTTGAAGATGCTTATATCCGTTTGCGAATTGGTATAGGTAATAATAAATTAGCAATAAACCCGGGTTGTCCACCGGACGATTATTGAATTTAAATATGAACCTAAATTTAGAAAATGCTACAATCGGTAAATATATGGATTATAAACTATTTCAGTTTTAAAGTAATAAAAAATTTTGGATCCCAAAATCACCTTAATATTAGAGATATAATGAATTTATTATTTCTACTTATCAAATTATAGGTTAACCTAACGTTTTATAATAATCGATTATAAGAAGAGTGTTAAAATTGAAAATTTCTATTCGTCGTTGCTATAGAAGGAGAATTAATATATCCAAAAAATAAGAAACAAATTCACATGGAGCTATTGATTAGCAAGAGAATGATATATTATTTATACCCATAGCGTCAAAATTGACTTTGCAGCAGCCTTCTGAATTGTGACTATCGCATTGTTAAAATCGTTTGGCTCTTGCCTGGTCAATGACAGGTAAAAATCAGAAAGTTATGTAATAAATATGAGAATTTTAATCGATCGCATTTATTGCTCTAAAAATGGTAAAAATTGATGAAATCGAAAAAATAAGTTTGTTGTAGAACTAGTCAGACTGCATCTAAAATTATACAAATGTACGGCTAACACATAAAATTTAATTTTAGAAAGTTAGAATATATTTCGGTATTGATTAAGACAATAAAATAATGTAAGCATCAATTTCGCATAAGTTTTTTAGACTTGAAAAGTTTGCTGTTTCTACTTATCAAATGATAACTAAAGTCAAGGCTTGAGTTTAAATTAAATTTTAAAAATGTACGTCTATCGCATAAAATTTATTTTTAGAAAGTTAGAATATATTTCGGTATTGATTAAGACAATAAAATAATGTAAGCATCAATTTCGCATAAGTTTTTTAGACTTGAAAAGTTTGCTGTTTCTACTTATCAAATGATAACTAAAGTCAAGGCTTGAGTTTAAATAAAATTATAAAATGTACGGCTAACACATAAAATTTAATTTTAGAAAGTTAGAATATATTTCTTATATATTGGTCAGACCAAATAATAAATTTAAGACAACGCTTGGGTGCTCAAAAATATTTATATCAATTCGTTAGCAATTCAAAATTTTGTTTTCAATGTACACATAACTTCTTAGATATTACAAATTTAATAGGAGAAATTTCAGGATATATTGGTAATTAATAATTATTAAGATTTTTCAATCACAGTTACGAAACAATGAATTCATTTTGAAATTTAGGACTATTAAAATGTAATGTTAAATTTAAAATGATAAATTTGTGATTTTTGAAATATGCTAAAAAGATTGAAATTAAAATTTCAAAAGCTTAATATTTATAATTAGTAATATATGAAATCATTAGTAATGGAAAATTCAAATTAATATTTGTATATTCTAGGATGTTAAAATACAAAAAACTAATACAAAAGTTCAGTCTCTTGACAAGCGTCGGATGCGCTCACTTGGACCGCCAACATATTGCGTTTCCTCAACGCTAGACATAAATGAAATCTTGTCAAGTTGCGTTAATGGTACCATCCTTATTATGTTGAACTTTTTTACATCCATCATAATGTCCTGTGTGCCCTTCGACCAACCATATATCTGCCAAGCACCGATAGAGTTAACTTTTTCCATACACTCTGATCGAATTTCTGCAGGATCAAGCTTTTCTAGCGGTGTCTAAGCAAAAAGTATTAGTAATTTAAATAATGGAAGGGTAAAATATTTTGTTGAATAAGTTGTATATATTTTCGAAAAACCTACTGAAAGGTAAACAAAAAAACTTTGTATGAATATGCATTTAAATAGAACACATAAGTAATAACAATAGGTAATCCTATAAAATGTTTTCAAGCAAGCAAGCAAAATAGATTAAGCAACATTTATAATATAAGTTTAAGCTATTTAAATTACGTAAAAAATTAAAGTTACATACATTCATATATATATTAAATGCATAAAGAAATCCTCATAAGTATTTTGTTATTGAAGAATACATAAAACTTACAGCAAGTGTTGTTTCCGTAAACATTCTTCGTGCAAGTGTATTCGATTCAAATGACACGCTCTTCTTGTACTTCAATAACTTGAAAATTACTCTCAAGTTCCAGGACTTTCTAGTTGAAATAGTAAGGCAAATGTTACAGTGTTGCCCATACGCTCCATCACACAGCGTCCCCGAACATGCAAATTGAGTGTAAACTCCCTTAAATTTAATTTGAGAAGCTTGAACAATCTCGCAGAAGAAATTAAAATTACTGCTGCTTTGCAATTCTATTGGACGAATTGGAATCGATTGATCTTCAATTTCCATGTCCACTAAAGCGTTACATGTATTGATGATGCACGTACTGGACATCTTCATGTGCGTCATTTCTGGATCGCACACCATTGTAAGACCTCCAATCTTAACACCGCGCTGAGACATCCGAAGCAATTCCCTCGACTCCTCTTCGGTTTTGGTAAACATAATAAAAGACTCGCCCGAGTTAATGTCACTAAACAGTAATTTAGAAAATGATTATATTAAGGTAAATACTTACGCAAAAAGGAGCATTCTATTGTAGGTGGACTCCTGGTGATTAACTTTTGTTCCACGCGGATTGTACTTGGCCACATTTAATGTACCACTCGATTTGATGTGGCATAACATGGCTGTGAGTCTTTCATCAAAGAAGAGTTCACCATCGCTGTCGTCTATGTCTAGACTTCTTTTCATCTTGGAGATGTTTGTTAGGCTTAGGTCTAATGCAAGCTTAACAGCTTTCTCATCTGAAACGTGATTTAAGAAGGACATTCTATAGAGAATAAATTTGTATAAATGCGCACAAAATGTGTCAAATATATAGTACTCAAACAAACAAATTCTATTGGTTAGTATGAAAACCTTTCCTATTTGGTCAATCAATGAAGCTGCGCAACTCAAACGTGTAAATTGCTGATCGCAGTGGTGTAACCACAATTTGATTGCAAACTTGATTATCCAGTGACTTCCCGTTGAGGTGCACCGACGAAAATTATCCAAAAATTACATCGCTTAAGAATTAATTACTTACATTAAGCAAACAGCGGCTCTTTTAATTTTTCTTAAAATGTTGACATACGAAGGTTCCAAATTTTGATAGACAAGCATCCATGATAAGAAAAGAATAAATATACAAATTTGAGGATTTTTATAAATTTCATAAAATTATTCAGTTGTCCTGGATTTCAATATAATATTACAGTGAGCACATATAAATATCCATTGTTGTTGAGATTAATTCAGAAATTGACTTAAACATCTTAAAATTCAAATTGGATGCTTGGCGTACGTTAATAATATTTAGTCAACCTCGAACATTGTCTGAATTCAATACTTTAGATGTAGAAATTTATGTAATAAAAAATAAAAATAGCGTTTAGCAAAAATACTTCATAAAAAATTTATATTATGAACTTCGGATTAATATTAATGATAGGATAGATTTCTTAATTGTACTTATCAAATGATATTTTTAGAGAAAGATTGAATTGAAATAAAAAAATAAATTTTCTGTTCGGCGAGCACATTAAATTGAATTTTCAAAGGTTTGAATGAACTTTCGAACTCATGTAAGGAATAAAAAATTTATCTTACGAACTTCGGATTAATATTAATAATAGGATATGTTTCTTATTTCTACTTATCAAATGCGATGAATTAAGGCAATTTTTCATGTTAAATAAAAATTTGCAAATGCACGTCTAACAAACAAAATTGAATTTTGAAAGAATAGAATGTCTTTCCGTATTGATTGAGGTAATAAAAAATTTAAGTATCAATTTCACATAAAGATTTGAAATATGAAGAATTTGTTATTTGTTACAATACGTCTTTGTTTTATAAGCTTTCCTGAGATGAAATCTTATTTATTATAGAGGTAATAATTATGAACATCGCGAGAAATAGTATTATATAATTGCCACAATATATTGGGTCTGGGTTCTATGCAGGATTGAGCAATTGAGAGACATTCGCAGAAATATTATTATATGATAGCAACGAGAAATTAGTTCTGGGTACGATGCAGGATTAAGGAGCTAAAACATATTATTAAAACTTCTGTTCTTCACTGTAATTGTGCAAGATAATAAATTCATGATAAAATAATAATTTCTGTTACTCAAGGGAAACAATTTACTATAAATGTGAGAAAAATTTTTCGGGTAAACTGCACATATACATTTAGATAACCTCTGACAATTATGTAATTTACATTAATGTTAAGTAAACAAATTTCATATTAAATTTAATCATTATTAATATGTATGATAGATGAAAACAATTGAAAAGACAAAGTAACGTTAATTAAATATTTTTTGTACACTACACAAAATTCTTAAAATGTTTAAGTGTTGGCTTTGACAGAAGTGTATGCCGTCTGGTAAAAACACCGGACGTATTGTCCGATATTTAGAAAAATAGTTCCGATCTCGAAAATTGTTGCAAGCTTCTCTGATAATGTTATTGAACTCGATTCGTCTCTCAGAGTGAACAGGCTTCGTCGGAGGAATTGGCAAAATTACAATAGTTTTGGTGAATCTCAGGAGATTTTTTATGGATCTGACGACGTACCGCTGAAAAGTATTCCGATCAACTTCTTTGTATACATCATTAGTTCCGATAAAGAGAACAATGACGTTATAATGATCTTTTGTTGAATAGTGTTGAAGATGCTTGAAGCTTCGCCCTCCACGTGCATCGATTGTAGTGTTCGGAATTTGAAACCACCTCATTTTGGGATTTTCTATGGCTCGACGAAGATTTGATGCACCAATTATGAGTGTTGAGTTCATCTTGTAAATGACACTGAATTTTTAGTTACATATTTATATAAAGGTTACCCCATTTATCTTTGCCGATGCCAATGCATTAATTAACTACAAAGGAATGCGCTGAAAATACATGTAGCTAATTGTAAAAGTTTCTAAAACAATTCCGCCAGCATAAAATCTACAAAGGAATGCGCTGCGAATACCCGTAGCTAATTATAAACGTTTCTAAAACAATTCCGGCAGCATAACATCTACAAAGGAATGCGCTGAAAATACCCGTAGCTAATTGTAAAAGTTTCTACAACAATTCCCCCAGCATAAAATTTTCGCTCAATAATATGGATCACAACATTGCCGAAATGGATAGCAGAAAACCCATTAAACCATTAATATTAGGTGTGTGATTAATTTATTTTTGCTTCTTTTCAAATTTTATGCTAAACTTAAGTTCGAGCTCAAATAAAAATTATTAAAGCACAAACAAGACTTAGAAAGTCTGAACGACATTTCAAAAATAGATTGGCAATACAAAAGTTATTAAATTGTGCTGTATTTCACTAGTATTTTGTACAATAAATTTTTTAAGGATAAGCAATGCAGCAAAAATTAAATATTAAATTATTTTCTGAACTCATAATAATTCTTAGAATTGTCAGAACACAAATCGCATTAAACTAGAGTTGTAATGAATAAGTTGCATCAGCTTTAACTTAACTATCTTTCTATTGCTGAAAGTTTTAATAATGAAATTTGCATGAGATTAATCTCGTCTAAATAGAATGTCAGCTCCATTTGTTTTTGATCAGAAACTCAATTTATGTACATTTTGTAATAAACTTGCTCTGAGTTTACCACTGTTTATATAATGCATATGTAAACATCATTGGTTGTCCAATAGATTTTGAAGGACATTCATATTTTTCAAGGCGATTGTTGGGGACATTACAAAAATTAATTTTTCGGCATATTTTTGATCTCTGCATAATTAGCGAAAGATTGAACTGAAATAAAAATTTTTTAATTTTCGGCCAACACAAAAAATTGAGTATAGAAAGGTTTGAATGATCTTTCGAAGTCATATAAGGAATAAAAAATTTATATTGCGAATTTCGGATTAATATTAATGATGGTTAGGTTTCTTAATTCTACTTGTTAAATGATATAATTAGCGAAAGATTGAACTGAAATAAAAATTTTTTAATTTTCGGCCAACTCAAAAAATTAGGTATAGAAAGGTTTGAATGATCTTTCGAAGTCATATAAGGAATAAAACTATTACGAATAGATTGGAATTGAACCAATGTCTCTCATCAGCAAATGATGAGTGTGATACCACTTCACTACTATTCGGAAAGAATACAATAGCAATACAAAAATTGGCTGACATTTTTTCAAAAACACTTGAGTTAGAGACTAATTTCGAGGTAATTCACTTAACCCCAAATTTTAGGCTAAATACTGAAACAGATATAGGGCTTCGAAATAGGTCAGAGGAAATAGACGAATTTGCGTAATTAATAAATGTTTTTATTACCCAAGGGATATAGTCATATTAGCTGACGCTATGAATGCAGTTTTGATTAATCAAAAAAACAAAAAATTGTTGGTCAGTGCGTACATTTTGACATATTAAACGAAATTGAGTTTTCAAAGGTTTCAATTTGTTTCCGAATTAATTTAAGTAATTAAAAATTTTTAAATACCAACTTCGTATTAGTGTTAGAGATATCATAAATTTGTTAATTCTACTGATCAAATGTGTACATTAAGTTAAAGATTGAATTGAAATAAACATCATTTAAAATTACAATAATCAATTATAAGAAAAATGTTAAAATTGACCATTTCTATTGGGTGATGTGATGGAAGGAGAATTAATATATAAAAAACTATTTTCACATGTAGCTAGTAATTGTGTACATTTTCATATATAAGCATAATCCATAAGGATTCCGAAATGCTCTAAAAACTGTAAAAATTGTTGAAATCGAAAAAATAAAAATAAGTTTGTCGTAGAACTAGTCAGAGCGTATCAAATGATATTTAAACTGTATCGATAGCATTAAAATTCATGGAGTAATAGGTCTCCAAACATAGTCTACTCCATATTTTATAATAATTGATTATAAGATTAGTGTTAAAATATACAATTTCCATTAGAGAATGCGATGGAAGGAGAATTGATAAATCCAAAAAATAAAAATTATTTTAACATGGAGCTAGTGATTCCGTACATTTTGATATATAACCCTTGTCCAAAAGGTCAAAAGTAGCGTAGCTATAGGATTCTGAAATCGGTCAGTTGATATAGTCGAAAAACCCATAAAGAAATTTATAATATATTAAAGTAATAATAACACGAAGGGAATAGTAATTAAAAATATAAAAGAAACAATGGAATATAGTATTAAAGGAGCTCTAAAAAATGGTGAAAATAGATAAGGAATTGAATACAAATTGGCAGAGTAATGGCTATCTAAAGATATATAGTAAAAAGATATAATATATAGAAGAGAAAAAAGCTATAATAGTATATATAGCAGAAGCACTAACGCCTCAAATTATATATCACACTTAGTTTCCAGTCTTCTATTTTCAGTAGTTCCCCCCTCTGCAGCAGCAAAGGGGGGAAAGGTTACATATATAAATTATAAACTTTAGTTTTTCATAAATCTACATCTAAATTCCTTCAAATAAAATCGAATTTTCATAGGTTTTCATGGTATTACTTACAAACCCTATGTAAGAGATACTTGAAAATTTAATAGCATTGATAAACCATATAGTACTAGCTAGTATTAAAATATCAGAGCAATCTACAACATAGTTTTTGCGATCGTAGCTTAAATGTCTTAAAAGTAGCATTTCCAAAGTGCATCCCATTACAATTGCTTAAAACTGATAAGAGTACCCTTCGTGCGGTTTTCGAGAATAAGCGTAATTTTTATCGCGTTTGGGCATACTATAGCTCATTCGAAAGCTCTTTTCATTCTGCAGGTTTCATCTAAATACACAAAAGCCATAGCTTTTAAACTGACGGAGGTATTAACTGTCAAATTTGAAAGGGCCTGTGTTTTTGATGAAATTTGAGAATTCTGGAGGCCGTAGCTCGGTCAATTTTGAGCGGATTTGAAAAATTTTTTTATAGGATTGTAGCGCTTTAAAAGTTCTTTCGAATGCATATATACAAGTACCACTTTTCAAAAATAAAATACCATCGCGATCGAATATCCGTAATTTTTTACTTTTTGGGATACCCTCAAAACTTCAACCTCAAATATTAAGAAAACTATCTATACGGGTAACAAAATGACCTATAGAAAAAAGATGCGCCTCTTTAAGAGCTTTCGAATGATTATAATATTGACCCATTTTGAAGAAAAAAAATTTTTTGGTTTCCTCAATAATTTTTTTTTGAAAAATTTTTTTTTCGAAATTTTGAAAAATTTTTATACCATCTTGTAGCTCTAGTGTTGGCGGCAAAACTTAGTGAAGAGCTAAGGCATAAATTCTCAATAGTTTTAGAGCTACAGCCCCTCAAAGTTGAAAAACCAGGATTTTTTTGAAATTTTCGAAAACAAAATGGCCGTAGCTCAAAAACTAGAAAGGTATTTTGAAATTTTGACATTAAAAAAATAATCAGCGTAAAAAGTTTCAGAATGAATGTGCAAAAAGCTAAGATTTAATATTACTAGTTTGGGATTTAGCAATTTAGTTGTCATTGTTCCCTATGTATAAAAAAGAATAAGAAGGGGGCGCCTCTAGCGCGGCGGCCTCGGCGCCCATTGGTATAATATTGTCAAAGGGACCCACCACCAAGTTGGAGGCGGATAGGTGCGCCTGTGGCACTAAATTCATTTATAAGTAATTATTTATTTTCTTCTTCAGATAGTATTCAATTGTATTTGGAGATAAGAATTTAGATTTTGTTGATGGAGTACACTAGGATGGAATCTACATAAGAATTTGGTGTCTTGTTATATTAGGTTTAAATACTTGATAAATAATAGTAAATAGTTGAAATGATAAACTTTAAGTTGTTTCTGTTACAATATTTATTGATTATTATAGTCGAATTGCAGTCTAACTTATACCAAA
>CABFPE010000425.1:287004-301672 GCA_900660155.1 Hofstenia miamia
CTTATGGACTAGGGTTATATATCAAAATGTATGAAATTACTAGTTCCATGTTAAAATAATTTTTATTTTTAGGATTTATCAATTCTTCTTCCATGGCATTTGCCAAAACAAATGGTCAATTTTCACACTTTTCTTATAATCGATTATTATAAAATATAGGGTAGACTATGTTTGGAGACCTATTACTCCATGAATTTTAATGCTGTCAACACAGTTTAAATATCATTCGATACGCTCTGACTAGTTCTACGACAAACTTATTTTTATTTTTTCGATTTCATCAATTTTTACCATTTTTAAAGCAATAAATGCGATCGATTAAAATCGTTTCTTTATTACATAACTTTCTGTTAGCAAATGCAATTCCTTTGATCTTGAATTAACCTCTTTAGCAAAGCGATTTTAACATTTTAGGTAGTCACATTTCAGAAGGCTACTGCAAAGTCAATTTTGACGCTATAGTCACAAAAATTATATCATTCTCTAGCTAATCAATAGCTGCATGTGCCAATATTCTTCGATTTTCGATTTGATCAATACTTTTCTAGTAAACTGCGAACAATGCAACAATCGATTTTTACCAACTTCAAGTGTTTTTCGAGGCCTATTAATGCAATGCGAATTTATCTTTTAGAAACAACTGTTTCTTGTACACTGTCTAGCTGCGCAATATTGGTTAATACATTACAGAGGTCAAAACCAATATCTTTAAGTGAAATTGACAGAAATAATTCGATTCAATACATGCAACTGTCAAATAATTTCAACTATATTATTATAATTTCTAGAGACAATTTTTAATAATCTAACCAATTCTATTCTCAGCACTTAGGGTTATTTTCAATAATCTAACCAATTCTATTGTCAACACTTAGGGTTATTTTAGCTAAAATTCGAAACCTAAAGATTTCCATGTTTTAATGATATGTAACCTTAACTGCAAATCCTAATAAGGCCTCTAACCCTAATTGAGTCTCTAACCCTAATTGGAATTATAACCCTAGCCGCGCTAACCCTAGTTGATGTCAGGTTCGGGCTGATTGTTTTCTTCTTTCCCATATTCCAATTTAAAATTATTTCGGATTTTTTTTAAAATTTAGCAGTTTTCTTAAGCAAATTTATAGCTATTTTCAAACAGATTGCAATTTCCATGTTCAGGCTGACCATTTTTAGATGAAATTTCGCAAAATATTAGCAATTTTTAGAATTTATATTTATATTCTTAGATGACCTTCAACAATATTTCCTTTGTAAAAATTTAATATTTGCAGTGTGATTTTTTCATTATTATTGCAAATTTTGTAATAAATAATTTTGTGTTGTAGCGCTCCCTCTAGTCATTAATAATTTTCATTAACATTTTTGAGGTATTACTTTATTTATTAATGACACAATTTAAAGGGATGAACTTTGAATCTATAATTATTGGAAATACTTAAAAATTCAAAATTTCATTTTAGAATTTAATTATCTTACCATCGACTTAGTTGATCAAAATTGATTACTGTCGGAACATAGCTGTCAATAAAGGACCTTACTTTAAGAAACCAAATTAATGTTTTTCTGAGCACAATTTAAATTTAACATTAGACATTATTAGTTGACCGGGAACTCAAATATTGATTAAGATAATTTTTTGAGATTTAACATAAAAAAATTGATTGCTAAAATTAATAAAATTTAATTTACAAATCATAAAGCTGAAAATTTAATTAGTAAAAAACATCTTAAGCTAAATACTGTTTATAGCATATTTCAATGGCAAGTTAAATTAAATTTAATTAATTGCCCATTATAAAAAATTAATACACGATTGCGAGTTGAATATATACGACAGGTGTCGAGACTTAATATAATGACAACAAGTGTACAGAGATGATTAAAATTCTTGATAAATATTTTTAATTAAGTTTTTATTGTATTAAGTCTCATGATGCAATGGTGTTTTTGAATATTTATGTAAGGGTGATATACATCTGCAATGACTCCCACCAAATAATTTTATCACAAATGTGAAAACAAAATTTAATTAATGTCATAAATTCATAAAATGAACGAATTGTTCACATTTGAAGTATAATATTTGAATTAGCTAGTACAATTGCATACAACAGTAAACAGTAGCAGCTCTATGCATTTTAATGTTAATCTTAGTATGAATTTTGACTTAAAAGATTTTATTCAAATTTATTTATGTTATCTACTATGTTAAATTGTCAAATAAAAACTATTGAAAATATTAGAAATTGTCTTGATATTTAATGTATGTTATTTAAAAAATTTAAGCAATCAGATACTTCAACTTGTGGTTCTTGTGAAAATTGCATTTATTACATAGCTGTATTTACCACAGAACGAGTGTAAAAAGAAATGACATACAATATAAATAAATAATTTTAGTGCATAACAACATACGGAGCTATACGAGACTAAAATATTTACTTCTTTGATTTTTTTCTAATCCTATTGGAGTTGTAGTTGAGAAAAAAATCAATGTTTAAATTTAACCTATTTGAAATATCATAATAAATATTGACAAAAATTACATTGAGTTTCATCAATTTAGAATTTCAGTATTACATATAATTTATTGCAAAATAGCTATTTGAAAGCTTAGATAATAGGAGCTTACTTTGAAAATCAATCACAAGGTGTATATAGAACAAAGCTATGGTGAACCAAGAAATATCATATATTGCCTTCACTTCGTTGAATCTATTTTTAAAATATAATGTATGTTATTTATCAAAATGGGACATTTGAATCTAATTAATTACACTGAAAATTGAAAGCATCGTTTACCATGTATGAAATGAAAGCAAGACAATAAGGGAACAACGAAGTTACAAGTTACTAATAACTGGGACAAGTATGGAATTGTTGGAACAGAATTTTTCGAATATTTCACATTTAGCAATAGCTATCATTTTTAAAAGGAGCTTAGATGCAAATTTGTGCTACCTTTGAAAAAAATCCAGTAAATTGTGTAATTAACATTTAGCGGGAATGAGGCTAAATTTAGGGAATCATTAAGAATTCTAACCTCTCAAAATTTGCAAAAACGTTTAATTTGTATTGGTGGCATTTCCATGGGATAAGTCACAACTTAGAATACAAATTCTAAGCATGCCCTCAAATTTAGTATGGAATAATGAGGTAGTTCAAAACACCTAAACATACAATGTTAGTAGCTGTAGAAATATTTGTTTTTATTAAAATTTCATGAATGTGTGGCGGTAGTAACCTCCACGTCTGTTTCAATTTTAATTAAATTTTTTCATGAATAATTAAAAGGAATCCACGGACAGTTCGAATTTCAATTTTATGCTAACATTATACCAAAAAATTAGGCAGAACTCGCTATTATGCGTACACATTTTTGATGAATGCAACTTTTAAGGGTATGAAGATACAATTTTAAACATGAGGATTATGTTTGGTTTTCATTAATAATTCTACAGGGAGAGCCAAAAAATGTTACCATTTTTAATCATACACAAGTTTTCAAAATGAAAATTTATTCGAAATTTTTTTTACAGATTTTTAACAAAAGTATCAAATTAAAATTTCATAACAAAGTCTTCTCATTTGTCTCTTGTTTCCTACACAGTTCAATAATTGATGACATGTTCAATCCAGGCTCCTCTTCTGTGGATTACAGCTGCAACACGCGCATTGAAGTTTGTGATGACATTGCCGCACATCTCAAGAAGGATTCTTCGAATTTCGATGTTGGTCTTCAGGGCTTCAGTGGTCTGTGCGTTGTTGTAGTACACTCTCTCCTTCAGGTACCCCCCATATGAAGTAGTCTGCGGGAGAAAGATGAGAAGAGTAGGCAGGCCATGGGTTGTTCGTGCGCCGTGAGATGAGTCTATCTCCAGGAAAGTACTTGTTGAGGAAATCCAATGAAACATTTGAGCAATGTGGAGGCGCACCATCTTGCTGGTAAATGACGTTATTCATATTGACTCCCTGCTTTCTCCTAAGAGTAGGAATGAATTTCCTCCTCAACATTTCCACATAACGACCAGTGTTGACTGTCACTGAACGATCACGCTCGCCTTCAAAAAAGTATGGTCCAATGATTCCTCTGCGGCCAATAGCACACCACACAGTAACATTTTCAACACTCAAAGAGCGAATGACATGCTGANGACAGCAGTATAGATAAATGTGGAAAATAAAAAAAGTTTCACATGGAGCTATTGATTATCTAGAGAATGATATATTATTTATACCCATAGCGTCAAAATTGACTTTGCAGCAGCCTTCTGAATATTGACTATCGCATTGTTAAAAGCGTTTGGCTCTTGCCTGTTCAATGACAAGTAAACAAAAGAAAGTTATGTAATAAATATGAGAATTTTAATCGATCGCATTTATTGCTCTAAAAATGGTAAAAATTTATGAAATCGAAAAAATAAAAATAAGTTTGTCGTAGAGATATTCAGTGCGCATCGAATGATATTTAAACTGTATTCATATAATAAAAAATTTATATTACGAACTTCGGATTAATATTAATGATAGTATAGATTTCTTAATTCTACTCATCAAATGATATATTAAGCGAAAGATTGAATTGAAATAAGAAAATTTTTAATTTTCGGCCAACACAAAAAATTGAATATAGAAAGGTTTGAATGATCTTTCAAATTCATATAAGGAATAAAACTATTACGAATAGATTGGAATTGAACCAATGTCTCTCATCAGCAAATGATGAGTGTGATACCACTTCACTACTATTCGCAAATAATACAATAGCAATACAAAAATTGCCTAACAATTTTTTAAAAACACTTGAGTTAAACACTAATTTCATCTTCGAAGTAATTCACCTAACCCCAAATTCCTCGTTTTTTATAATATTTTAATGTTTTAAGATCTATATTAGAGCCACGAGGCGCCTTGGCGCTGAGATATTGTTTGTTTTAAATAATATAATAATGTAGTATTAGAATATACAACTAAATATGGTATTTTTATTGCCAATTCTTTAGGATTAGGCTCTTTTTCAATACTAATTTTATGTATTTTAATTTACAGAATTAAGAATTACAATCTGGCAATAAATTAGTATAAAAAAATATCATAAAATTCACATATATTTCAGGAAGTTTAATTTGAAAATATTCGCCCTGAACGCGACTTTTAAGTATGGAATAAATATTTGCAAGATTCTAAAAATTGCTAACATTTTGAGAAATTTTATCAATAAATTTTCAGCCTTAATATGGAAATTGTGGTCTATTTGTAAATTAATATAAATTTGCATTTACTAACAGAAAGTTATTTAATAAAAATGCAGATTTTAATTGATCGGATTTATCGTTCTAAAATGGTAAACAATTTTGAAATCGAAAAATTGACTTTGTAGTAGCCTTCTGAAATGTGACTACGGTATTAATAAAATCGATGGGTTGTAGACAGGTCAAGGACAAAGGAATTGCATTTGCTGACAGAAAGTTATGTAATAAAATGACTATTTTAATCGATCGCATTAATCGTCCTAAAAACAGTAAAAATAGATGAAACCGAAAAAATAAAAATCAGTTTATAGTAGAACTATTCAGCGTGCATTGAATGATATTTAAACTGTATTCATAACATTAAAATTCATGGAGCTATAGGTCTCCAAAGATAGTCTACCCTATAAATTATAATATTCGATTGTAAGAAGAGTGCTAAAATTGACAATTACTATTGGCGAATTCAGTGGAACGAGATTTGTTATATCCCTAAAATAGAATATAGTTTCACATGGAACTAGTCATTGTGTAAATTTTCATATATAACCCTAATCCATAAGGTCAAAAGTCGCGTAGCTATCGGATTCCGAAATGGGTAAGTTGATATTCTATTACTAATAAGAGAAGTGTTAAAATTGACAATTTCTTTTGGCCAATGCTGTGCAACCAGTCTAGGTAAATTCGAAAAACAAAAAACATCGAATTGTATTTTAACTGTGTCCATATCATAAAAAGTCATGAAGATATAGGTATCCAAAGTTGGTCTACTCTATTAATTAATAATCGAAACCTACAAAAGTGAAAAATTGATAATTTCTTTTGGCCGACACTGTCCAACCAGTATAGATAAATCCAAGAAATAAAAAAAAGCTTCACATGGGACTAAAGATTTCCTAAAATTGGATATATAACCCTAGTCTATAATGTGAAAACTCGCGGAGGAATAGGGTTCCGAAATGCGTCAGTTAATATAGTGGAAAGTTTATTGAAAGTTATTATAAAAATTAAAAATTTATATTGGGCAATGCTATGGCATGCCAATTGATAAATCCAAAAAATAGAAAGTAGTTTTACATGGAGCTAGAGATTGTCTACATAATGATATGTAAACCTAATCCATAAAGTCAAAACTCGCGTAGCTATAGGATTCCGAAATGCGTCAGTTTATAGAAGCGAAAAAGCTATAAAGACAGTTATATATAGCAGAAGCCCTAATGCCTCAAATTATATATCACATTTAGTTTCCAGTCTTCTATTTTAAGTAGTTCCCCCCTCTGACACAGCAAAGGGGGGAACGGTCACATATATAAATGATACACTTTAGTTTTTAATAAACCTATATCTAAATTCCTTTAAATAGAGTCGAATTTTCAAGGGTTTTCATGTTATAACTCACAAACCCTATGTCAGAGATACTTGAAAATTTAATAGCATTGATAAACCATATACTATTAGCTAGTATTAAAATATCAGAGCAATCTACAACATAGTTTTTGTGATTGTAGCTTAAATGCCTTAAAAGTAGCATTTCCAAAAAGCATCCCATTACATTTGTTTAAAATTGAAAAGAGTACCCTTCGTGCGGTTTTCGAGAATAAGCGTAATTTTTATCGCGTTTGGGCATGCTATAGCTCATTCGAAAGCTCTTTTCATTCTGCAGGTTTCATCTGAATACCCAAAAGCCATAGCTTTTAAACTGACGGAGGTATTAACTGTCAAATTTGAAAGGGCCTGTGTTTTTGATGAAATTTGAGATTTCTGGAGGCCGTAGCTCGGTCAATTTTGAACGGATCTTGAATATTTTTTTATAGAAAGGTAGAACTTTGAAAGATCTTTCGAATGCATATTAATTATGGCCACTTTTCATATAAAAATACAAAAACGCTTCTTGTTTTAACTATTTTTCGCTTATTTTCAATTTTCTCAAAATTTTGGTGTATAGAACTTTTTAAATATTGATCGGAGACCCCTACATATATTCTATAAAAGATGCGCCTCTTCAAGAGCTTTCGAATGAATACCATATTGACCCATTTTGAAGAAAAAAAATTTTTTGGTTTCCTCAATAATTTTTTTTTGAAAAATTTTTTTTTCGAAATTTTGAAAAATTTTTATACCATCGTGTACCTCTAGTCTTGGCGGCAAAACTTAGTGAAGAGCTAAGGCATAAGTTCTCAATAGTTTTAGAGCTACAGCCCCTCAAAGTTGAAAAACCAGGATTTTTTTGAAATTTTCGAAAACAAAATGGCCGTAGCTCAAAAACTAGAAAGGTTTTTTGAAATTTTGACATTAAAAAAATAATCTACGTAAAAAGTTTTAGAATGAATGTGCAAAAAGCTAAGATTTATTTCGAATAGTTTAGAATTTACCAGTTTTAGTTCCCTGCCTCCCTATGTATAAAAAACAATAATAAGAGGGCGCCTCTAGCGTGGCAGCAAAGGCGCCCAAATCGAATAGAGTTGTCAGAGGGACCCACCACCAAGTTGGAGGCGGATAGGTGCGCCTGTGGCACTAAATTCATTTATAAGTAATTATTTATTTTCTTCTTCAGATAGTATTCAATTGTATTTGGAGATAAGAATTTAGATTTTGTTGATGGAGTACACTAGGATCAGTAGGGATCATGATCATCATTAAATAATGTGATCTTAGGTAATTCATTGTTGAAGTAAATTGGAAATGTTGTAAAATTGATTTTAATAACTTTGAAGAGGTAATGCAATAGTTAATTTATTGCTGAAGTTTATTTGTAGTTTAATTATTCTAAATTGGGATCATTGAGGTGATCTTTAGGATTTTCGTGGTTTAGATTGCTGAAGAATGACTAAAATATCGATAATAGTTCAAGTTAATGTGTGAAGAGTAATTGAAGTTAAGAATATATTAGTTAAATTATTGGATAATTAATATTGAGGATACCAGGCAAAGCCTGGGAAAGGATGGGGTTCTTAGTATTTACATATCTTGTGACAATTTTTACATCTTCAAGAATCCTTCAGATTCCCTCAGATGAAAAAATTGTATTGTTTGCCATAATTGACAAAGTAATTTCAGCCTAAAATTACAATATATCATCATCATAGAGGTTCTAGAGATTCACATCATATGGAAAAGCATATAGTTATTATGCGAATAGGTTATTTGAATTTATCATACCATATTGACAGTGATTTCATGTAAAATTCATAGACTATTGCAGTGTAATAGTAAGATATTTCAACAAATGGTTAAATTTTCAGAAATTTTAAATGCTATAATCATTGTTGTTAAGTCAATAATGGTCTGAAATTAAAATTTTTTTCACCATTCTCTAGAGAATTTTATAGCGCAAGTATTGAATATAAACAATCAATACATATTTATAATAATAAAGGCGCTAGAATTTTTAACATTTTGAAAGGCCGTAATTTTTATGCAATTTTAACCAACTAACCACATTTGAGACCCTAATGCTCGGTCAATATTGAACCAATTTCAAAAATTTTTACATTTTTAAGTAGGAATTGAATAGTTCTACATTACAAAAATAATATATCAACATATTTATAAACGCTTATCAGGCTCCATGCTTAAGATTTCTAAATTACATGTAATATAAAGCTATATTTCTAGGATTTTGCTGCTAAATCTCAAAAACCCTATGTAAGAGATACTTGAAAATTTAATAGCATTGATAAACCATATAGTACTAGGTAGTATTAAAATATCAGAGCAATCTACAACATAGTTTTTGCGATCGTAGCTTAAATGCCTTAAAAGTAGCATTTCCAAAGTGCATCCCATTACATTTGCTTAAAACTGATAAGAGTACCCTTCGTGCGGTTTTCGAGAATAAGCGTAATTTTTATCGCGTTCGGGCATACTATAGCTCATTCGAAAGCTCTTTTCATTCTGCAGATTTCTTCTTCATATAAGAAAGTCGTATCTTTAATATTGACGACGCTAAAAATTCACAAACTTTAAAAATCGAAACTTTTTTTCAAAATTTCAGATTTCTGGAGGCCCTAGCTCAGTCAGTTTTTATCCGAATTGAAAAATTTTTTCATAGGAATGTAGCGCTTCAAAAGTACTTTCGAATGCATATTTACGATTGGCACTTTTAAAAAAATAAACTCGACCGCTTTTGAATTTAGATATTTTCGTGTTTTTTGGGTATACCCCAAAATTTCAACCTCAATTATTAAGAAAACTAACTATACGCACCGCAATATGACCTTTAGAAAAAAGATGCGCATGGAAAAGAGCTTTCGAATGATACCCATATTGACCTGTTTTGCAACCAAAAAATTTTTTGGTTTCTTCACTAATTTTTTTTTGAAAAAATTTTTTTTCGAATTTTTGAAAAATTTTTACATATTCTTGTAGCTCTAGTTTATGCGGCAAAAGTTAGTCAAGAGCTAAGGCATGAATTCTCAAACCATTTGGCGCTGTAGGCCCTCAAAGTTGGAAAACCAAGATTTTTTTGAATTTTTTGACGACAAATGCGTCATAGCAAAAAAACGGCGTGGTAGAGTTTTCTGGAACCTTTTCTAAAATAATCTACGCAAAAAGTTGCTTAAACAATGTACTCTCCGTTATATCAATATCTTCTTAGTATAGGATTTAGCAAATATTCCTTACGTTTTTGTATTATATATCTGGGTCAACAGACTACCCACTATTGGAGGCCCTTCTGACGCGGCGGTCCTTCGGGCCTGAATCATATTATTATGGTCAGAGGACCTTCCACCTAGGGATGCTTTGGATTAGGGCCTGTGGCACTTTATAAGTAATAAATAACTATTGTTTTAGATAGTATTAAATATTATTTTTAACATAAGAATTAAGATTTTCTTGATGGAGTACAATAGGATCAGTAAGGATCATCATCATCATTAATTTTTGTGATCATAGGTAAATTGTTGTTGAAGTAAATTGGAAATGTTGTAAAATTAATTTTAATAAGTTTGAAGAGGTAATGCAATAGTTAATTTATTGTTGAAGTTTATTTGGAGTTGAATTATTCTAAGTTGGGATCATTGAGGTGATCTTAAGGATTTTCGTGGTTTAGATTGCTGAAGAATGACTAAAATATAGATAATAGTTCAAGTTAATGTGTGAAGATTGATTGAAGTTAAGAATATATTAGTTAAAATATTGGATAATTAATATTGAGGATGCCAGGCAAAGCCTGGGAAAGGATGGGGTTCTTAGTATTTACATATCTTGTGACAATTTTTACATCTTCAAGAATCCTTCAGATTCCCTCAGATGAAAAAATTGTATTGTTTACCATAATTGATAGTGAAATTTCAGCCTAAAATGACAATGTATCATCATCATAGAGGTTCTAGAGATTCACATGATATGGAAAAGCATATAGTTATTATGCAAATAGGTTACTTGAATTTATCATACCATATTGACAGTGATTTCATGTAAAATTCATAGACTATAGCAGTGTAATTGTAAGATATTTCAATAAATTCCATAATTTTCAGAAATCCCAAATGTTAAAATCATTGTTGTCAAGTCAATAATGATCCGAATTTGAAATTTTTTTCACCATTCTCTAGAAAATTTTATAGCGCAAGTATTGAATATAAACAATCAATACATATTTATAATAATAAAGGCGCTAGAATTTTTAACATTTTGAAAGGCCGTAATTTTTATGCAATTTTAACCAACTAACCAAATTTGAGACCCTAATGCTCGGTCAATATTGAACCAATTTAAAAAATTTTTACATTTTTAAGTAGGAATTAAATAGCTCTACATTGCAAAAATAATATATCAACATATTTATAATAGCTTGGCAGGCCCCGTGCTTAAGATTTCTAAATTACATGTAATATAAAGCTATATTTTTAGGTATTTGCTGCTAAAGCTTACAAACCCTATGTAAGAGATACTTGAAAATTTAATAGCATTGATAAACCATATAGTACTAGGTAGTATTAAAATATCAGAGCAATCTACAACATAGTTTTTGCGATCGTAGCTTAAATGCCTTAAAAGTAGCATTTCCAAAGTGCATCCCATTACATTTGCTTTAAATTGATAAGAGTACCCTTCGTGCGGTTTTCGAGAATAAGCGTAATTTTTATCGCGTTCGGGCATACTATAGCTCATTCGAAAGCTCTTTTCATTCTACAGATTTCATCTAAATACAACAAAGTCATATCTTTAATATTGACGACGCTAAAAATTCACAAACTTTAAAAATCGAAACTTTTTTTCAAAATTTCAGATTTCTGGAGGCCCTAGCTCAGTCAGTTTTTATCCGAATTCAAAAATTTTTTAATAGGAATGTAGCGCTTCAAAAGTACTTTCGAATGCATATTTAGTATTGGCACTTTTCTAAAACAAAATACCATCGCGATCGAATATTCGAAATTTTTGACTTTTTGGGTATACCCCAAAATTTCAACCTCAATTATTAAGAAAACTAACTATACGGGCCGCAATATGACCTTTAGAAAAAAGATGCGCATGGAAAAGAGCTTTCGAATGATACCCATATTGACCTGTTTTGCAACCAAAAAATTTTTTGGTTTCTTCACTAATTTTTTTTTGAAAAAATTTTTTTTCGAATTTTTGAAAAATTTTTACATATTCTTGTAGCTCTAGTTTATGCGGCAAAAGTTAGTCAAGAGCTAAGGCATGAATTCTCAAACCATTTGGCGCTGTAGGCTCTCAAAGTTGAAAAACCAAGATTTTTTTGAATTTTTTAACGACAAATGCGTCATAGCAAAAAAACGGCGTGGTAGAGTTTTCTGGAACCTTTTTTAAAATAATCTACGCAAAAAGTTGCTTAAACAATGTACTCTCCGTTATATCAATATCTTCTTAGTATAGGATTTACCATTTAGGTTTTACGTTTTTGTATGTATATTTCCGTTCAACAGACTACCCACACTTGGAGGCCCTTCTGACGCGGCGGTCCTACGGGCCTGAATCATATTATTATGGTCAGAGGACCTTCCACCTAGGGATGCTTTTGAGGGGGCCTGTGGCACAAAAATAATAACCTGTGGCACAATTTTATGTTATTTGTTTTAATATTTTATAGAATCACTACTTTTTAATATTACATTATTTGTCAAATTAACTTTCAATATTTTTAAACTTCTCACTCTTTATTTTAAACAAGCATACCATATTGTGAATACATTAGATGACAATAGCATGCAGTTTGTATTACATATATTCTAAAACTTCTACAATGCTTACATTTTCCATTAAAGTCGTTATTCTGCAAATGGCTTAAAAATTACAGTTGTTATTCATTATTTCTAAAGTCATATTGTGCTTAAATTCTCAAAAACAATAAAAAAACCCTAACCCACCCATCCCTCATCTAAAACCCCCCCCCTTTACGTTTTCTAACATGACAACAACTTTAAAAAATGCAACTGTATATTACAAATTAGAGTTAATGTCTGTAAATTTAGGACAAGTTAACTAGTGTTATTTATTGTTACAAAACTGAGTGGGAAATTAACTTGTATATTTGTATAAAAAAGTAGAGAACAGTGTGTAATTTAAAAGTATCATCCACTCTGAAAATATTCTGTACTGAAATATAAAAATAATATTGATATTTACTTAATCCTGTACAATTTAATAATTAGATTAATTTCATAAAAATTGAAGTAAAAATCAACAAAATACATTTACAAAGGAAAAACAACAATCGATTTCAAAAGTCAACAAACAGTTTCTTAAAAATAAGCATCAAATATATTTATGACAATAGCAAAAACCAAATAAGTGTAATTAATTTCTTTCAATCAACTTCGTATTATGAGACTTGTTTCTCACACTGCGAATCCTTTTTCCTTTAATGATATGGCTATCACTATGAATTCATCCATATTAGCATCTAAAGTAAAAAACGGTGTTGAATTAAGATACATACTCCACTTTAAAAATATTTTCTGTTAAAATAAAAAATTCATAACGAAAATAATGTAATGATATTTAGTTAATTCTATTGAATTTATTCATTAAAACGATTTTACCAAAATAAATTTTAAGAGCAAAACAAATTTTATAAAGAAAAACAATCGATTTTAAAAAGTCAACATAAACACTTAAAAATAAACATCAAATCTAATTATGACAATGGCAAAAACCAAATAAATGTAATTAATTTCTTCCTCAAACTTTGCATTACGAGATGTGTTTCTTACACTGCTTATCTTTTTGTATCAATTCATACATGATTGTGTTCAAAAAATAAAAAAAAAGTAGACAGTAGTGTAAATATAAAAACATTATCCACTTTGAAAATATCTTGTCCAGAAATAAAAAAATTGAAATATAAAATGTATTGATATTCATTGAGTACAAAAAAATTTAATCATTAGAATACCTTAACGAAAATTTATTGAAAAAGCAACAAAACACATTCTATAAAGAAAAAACAATCGATTCAACAAAAACACGTTTTAAAAATAAATATTAAATGTAAACTCTATATGAGAAGTGTTTTTTACAACACGAATCCTTATTGTATCAATATTCAAAAAAATTGCAACCATGAAAAATATAAAATACACTTTAACAATGGTTGCATTAAACTTAAAGAAACTATTTAATAAGTATAAAGAAAAATACAACATTGACTCATGTTCTTCTGAGAACGATTCCCAAACTATTACCAACATCAGCGCTACATCTTCCCAACAATAATAATTATAGTAAATCCTTGGAAAAGGCTATGAATTCATCGAAAGTAGCGCCTAAAATGTTATTTGATAATTTACACTTAACAGAAAATTTCTTAAAATATAAGCAATATAAATTAGATAAATTCAACGGTAGAATTACAATGTTAACATAACAATCAAATCCCCACGCTTTAATTAAGAGGAATGTCTCTACGGGAAGTCAACGAAGTCTTGATAACGCGCGCGCCTTATCATTACTGAACAATTAAGCACTAGAATGAAAATCACATGTTTCGTACGTACTATGTTATAAAAATTTAACCAGAGCATACTAGGAAATGAATGTGAGTGTTAGTCACTTGAACATATACCTTTGTGACAAATTGGTATACAAGAATATAAATGAAGTATTTTCACTATCATGTTTTGATTAGGATGATTACATTTTAAGAAAAGAATTATTTCAGAAATCTTATTAAAATTTCTATTTTGTAGAGGTGCTGCATAGAAATTAATCCCCATAGTATTTACAAATATTATTTTTTAATTTTGCCTCAAAATCTTATGATAGATGTACATCAATTTTGCAAAAACAGAACCATTTAAATTTTTTTATTAAAGCTAGGATATTAGTTGGTTAACAAGTGTGGCCTAGATGTAAAATAAGCATACCAATTTTAAAGGTAAAAGTATTGTGTCAAATAAAATACTGAATATTTTTAATTTCATTATTTATGCTGCAGTGTACATTAGTATTCA